>JAVQJL010019901.1:0-42977 GCA_036024295.1 Nannoperca obscura | reverse complement strand
GGGGGTGTTTTTAATGGGGTTGGTTGGTTACCCCCCCCCCCCCCCCCCCCCCCACACACACACACACACACACTCCAGTAAAGTAAAACATAGACGGGGCTAATTACAAAGTCAGGTCGAGCACTTGAGGCAATACAAACAACAGCTGTCTGTGGCATAAGTAGGAAAGTCAAACACACAATTGCATACACAGGAACACATCAACACACACACACACGCACGCATTGGATATAATTAGCAAGATCAAGATAAGTGGAAGGCAACTCAATACATCTGTGTGTGTGTTTTGTGCTCTTCAAACTATTTGTTAAGTTTCACAATTGAAGATAAATGTGCACCATCTTTGTCTTTCTTTTTGATTCAATTCAATCGCTGTAAATCTCAGTTCACTAACTCACTTACATGCGAGGCAAAATGTGCAATAATTTAGCTGATTATTGGTGGAAAGCAGAATTATAAACCTTTTTAATTTTTTTTTTTTTTTTACAATATTCTGAATTGGTGGCAAGACGTCTTTACAAAGAGATCTTAAGACTGAAAATCTCAACATTTCAAAAATGAAATGAAACAAATAGGATAATTTTACACATTTAAGAAAATGTTAAAATTGCAAAACATGTTGTCTTCCATGACTGAAGCCTTCCATGAAGCCTTGCCATGCCTGAAAAAAATACCTTGATGATGTCACAGTAATGTAATCGGGTTTTTTGTAACAGAAAAGCTGACCATTCAAGTGCCCCATGTTTACCATAATGCAATATTGAATCACTGGAGTACCCCTTTAATGCCGTTACTCCATAAACAGCTGCTACTGTTGTCAGTTTCAACATAGTAATAGCGGTATAACAGTAGCAGTAATACAACTAGTTGTAGTGGCAATATCAATTCCAGCTTCTCAGTACTGACCTGGAAGGGAGTGAGTGTGGGGGTGGGTATGATGGTGAGTGAGTGAGTGAGTGAGAGTGTTTGAGGCGAGGGTTGGGTGAGTGGGTGTGTGAGCAGGTTTTAGATATAGTACTATTTGAGATTTTCTAAGTGTCTACAAAGCAGGTAATATTGGCTTGAACTCTACAGCCACTCCAGCTGAATTCAGGTTTCATGGATTGTCACTAGGGGAACCTTAATGTACTCATTTGAGTGTGTTTGCTGAATGCTTTTTTCACAGATGCATTTGAAATGTCAACAGAAAACTACAACCTTCATTCTACACCTTTATTTAAAGGCAAAGTGCACTACAACATGATGAGCATGGATGATAATGCTTTATATAGTTCAGCCTATTTAAACATAGATTTTCAGCACATTATATAATGCAGGCATACAATTGTCAGGGAGCTTTAGCTGTCTTTTATAAAAATTCCATAAAAAGACAGGTAAAAAAAAATGTATCATCATATTGTGGTTATGCAGTATGTTAAAGTAAAGTGATTTTAACTTTTGTGTGTTGGGGTTTAGACCGCTTGTAAACAAAGCAAATTACAGCTCAGACTGGATTTATTAGCTAAAACACTGAAACCTGTGACATCAGAAAAGGATATGAATATGCAATATGTAAAATACATTTAAATACACTGCTAGCATGGAATATGGTACCTGCATTTGCATTTTGTTGAACTCAGCAATGTGTGAAATTGACTACAAATTTACTGTTATAACTGTAGCTTTGTTGTAACTGTAGCTACTTAAATAACCCGTTGGCAGCACTAACTTATTGAAAAGTAAATGTTTTTCTTCAAGGAAAAAAAATATTTTTAAGCCCTGAATATATGAGACTAAAACTGCATCACCGCTTACACACAAATTTTGTGTGACCTCGGTCTCCAGCACAAAGTGTTTTACAGAAAATAGGTCACCTGATTTTGAAAAAAAAAAAAGTAAAACCACTGGTCTAACTAACACTTCTGTCTTACTCTCATCACTTCAAAGTCACACAGAAACACATGCTCACACATTTACTCATTTATGGGGTGTTGTGTTGAATCGACAAGTTTGTGCATACATGGGCATTGTTGAACTTGCGCTGTATGATGAGATGACACCCAGCCAGGTGGAGAAAGAACATCTAGTCAAGGAACACGTTACAGATACAGCTTTTTGCACTTTATTGAAAAAAGTAGCTTGTTTACATCTTTTTAATTGTTGAACTTTATAACAGGTGCCAACCCAAACAGCAAATATGTGAAAGACTCATGAATATTGACTGAAGCAGAGCATGAAAGTTATATTCCTTTTAAAGCCTGGTCTCCAGTTATTTACCTAACCAGCTGCCCTTATATTTTTTTTATGGTTATATGTTAATAAGAAGTAATTTCCCTTTACATTAATAATATAAACTATCATTTTTATTCTTATTACTGACATTGGATCTCATGCTATTCACACTGTCTTTTGATCCGTGGTACTGAGGTTCTCTGGCACATTTACACTTTTTTGGCATTTCTGGTTTTTATTGCATAGTGACAGTAGAGAAAGACAGGAAAGGCAGTGGAGAGAGAGAGAGAGAGAGAGAGAGAGAGAGAGAGAGAGAGGATGACATTCAGCAAAGTGCCAGATTTGAACACACGCTGTAAGGACTCTTGATAGATGGTACGCGCTCTACCCGGTGAGCTCTCGGGGCGCCCCCAGCACGTTGACTCTTAACTCAGCAAATTATGGTTATTTCTCCTAAAAAGTTTGTGTTGCTAAAACCTGTGAATGAATCATGTAGCTGCCTCGTTATGGGATCTCATGGACACATTTCAACAGCAGTGCATTTACCGCAGGCTGGAGAGCTTGCTAAATTGAAGTAATAGAGCCTCATGCCAGACAATAATGTGAGTTGAGTCCTTTAGGGCAAGGAGCTGCAGAGATAGCCAAACAAAAGATAATCAATATCATATGGTGTGTCGCCTGGAGTCCAGCCTCTCGCCGGCATACTCATCACATGCCTCTGAGCGGTTGTCTACCACCAGATTCAATGTCAGACACAATGTCACACAGGCAACACATCCAGGGCAACGTGTTAATTACAACATCATCATCACAAATAAACAGAGCGGTCATATGAGAGCTTTCAAGGCGAGCATTATAATTGTGGGATGTGTTTCAAAGACAAAATGACTCTAATGGTGTTAAAACAGCAGCTTGGCTTGATTAAACACAGAAGAGATTACATAAATACTTGAATTATAAGTTATAGGCCTCCTTATGCAACGTTTACTGACATCAAATTTAGGGGATGTGAAGAGCATTGATTAACCTCTCATATAATTTAGAGGATATGTCTGGAAAAGTAATAGAATCCTTTGTAAATACAGTTTTCTCAAAAATATTGGCAGGGTTGTTTTGCCTGATGAGAAAAGTGGAAATGATACTATGAGAAGCTAGTAAAAATGAGTTTTGTTGTTTTTTTAATAGTGATATTGGATACCATACATGCATGAGTTTAAGCAGCACTGACTACAATTACACCATATAAAGCACAATTACAGTGGCTTCACATTGTAGAGTGTGCCAATGTATAGAACAAGGCTGATACACAGACAGGCATACGTGCTAACGGATATGCAAGATACACAAGCATTAGGCACCTTTTCCTGTCCAACTACCACACACACTCACACACGGCCAACACACTCTCCCTCCCATTTATCTCCTTTGAACCTGAGGACAGAAAGAATCGGCTCTGTGTTTGAATTACAGGGCTACAGTAGAAGTGGATACTTCCCTTCTCCCATCTGTGACAAGCTGCATGTAACAGGGTCGCCGTCACTGGTAAAATAAACCATGTGTGCCCATGTGACGAGGTACAATGACAGCTCCCTGCCCGACTTCCTGTTTGCCTTGTGTAAAGTCAGACATGGGATCCTCATGTGAGTCCTGCTACACACTCAAAGAATGATGATGACATTGCATGCTGTGATATTCTCTGTCTCCCTGATTACTGTTTTTGTCTTATTGTTTGCTCTCGGTGCACCTTGTCTCTGAACATGCATGGCTGCCTTTGAATGAGCTGGGGAGTATGTGTGTACTGTATGCAAGGAGGAGGGGGTGGCAGTCGTTTTTCTGTAGGGAATATTTAGCTACCTTCCGAGTGTGTGCTTGCATGTGTGCACTTTGGGACATCGGTTATCCTGCAATCAGCTTGTGCACCTTTCTCAGTGTGGGTCATTTTTTTCACGTGTTCTTGCAAAGGATGTGCATAATACTTGCATGTGGCTGCACTTGCTCCCTACATCTGTGCGTATTCAGGGTTAGCGTGTGTGTGTGTGTGTGTGTCTTAGAGTGATAATTCTGCTGAGAGGCAGGCAGACAGTAGGGGAGGGTGAAGGAGGAGGAGGAGGAGGAGGAGGACTGAAGACAATGTAAGCGCTGCAGTATGATCCTGTATCCATCAGGCTGCCTCCTGCAGTCACTGCTGCTTAAAATGCACTGCCACAGACACACACACACACACACACACACACACAGGAAATGGCCTCAATCACTGTGGCACACAGTCCACAATTTCTCATTCCAGATGGGATTATGATGTTATTACTGCACGATTACACCACATAACTATATTAGCAACAGAACACAACCTGGGACTTCTCAATCAGTCACCTTCCCTTTATACTGAAAGGACTTTTCAACAGCCCCTCCCTGCCTCCCACACAAATACACACCCCAAACTGACAACAGCAGGAGTCAGCCATTTACCTTTATCTTTATCCTCCCTGCTGCTGAATTAGCTATTATAAGCAGGATTTAACGATGTTTGTGCTGTGATGTATTGCCATTTTTATGTCTCTGACTTTATGTTGTGATGCAGTGACGCAACAATATTTGTGTTGTATTGGGAGCTTTTTGCAGGTGGATGTTCTGGGCCCAGCTGAGAACAGCACCGCTAAAATAGAATGAACGGTTACTCATGTGGGTGGATCCACCCTCACTTCCCCTCCCCACCGTCTGGAATTTGATAAGATGGAAAGGAAAGGTGGTCAAGAGAGAAGAAGAGGAGTAGAGAGAAGGGGTGAGGAGGGGGAGGACAGTTGAGAGAGATGTGAAAATTTTAAAGAGGTGAGGAGGGGGGTAGTGTAACCAGGAAATAGATGAGATCCAAAAGCTGTTTCAGATTGAGTCAACAAGATAGAGAAAGAGAGCGAGAGAGTGCGTGTGACAGAGCAGCACTTCTTCCTGTAACGATGAAGAAGTAAAAGAACCCAGTCTTTCCGAATTCAAAACCATGTGCTTTCATTCTGAAAACCTATGTCCCTATTGAAACATCACCTGAAGCACACGTGTACACAAAAGCTGCCTCCAATTCACACAATTAACAGTGAAGAAGAAAATATGGATTCTGTTTTAATAAGATTAATTTGATTTATACCTACAAAGCATGTTGGACTTCTTTTCTGTTCAACTGAATTGAGGGAGGTGTGGCATCAGAGTGCAAAAGGGGCGTTATTTGCCCTATTCAAAAGAGGTAATGTGATATTCCATAAATATTTCACGTTGTATGGCAAGACGTGGGCTTCCTCCTGCTGCTCAGAGATACTGTATTTGCTCATGGGCTGGTTAGGCAACAAAGCATCAACCCCCCTCATAACACCCACTCTCCCTCCCTTTCTGCCCCCCCAAACACTCCCTTAGGTATCTCCTTGAGGTTTCTCCTTGCACTCCTTTGCCAGCTGACAATTAGCATGCGGTCGCTAATGCACTACAAGCTAATTGAGCACAAGGGGGCTGATGGTGTCAGTCACTGGAGAAGGTGTGTGATAGCTGCGTATCCTAGTACCTAACACTTTATAATGCAATTTTAAGACAAGAGAGGACCAACTTTATTGAACCATTTGAGAAAGGTGGGTCACAACATGAGCAAAAGTAAAGTTAAAAAAGGAGGTATTTCTCATATGTTAATACAATATGAGGGATAAATATGGTTAATGGATTGCCTTACGGTTGTGACTCACATTTGCTTTTTACACTAGTGGTGCAGAAAGTAAATTAGCAACATTTTCATAGAAATTGTTTATTTTTCTTTTTTTATTAAGTGCAATTCAACCTGTAGTCAGGTAACATGAACACACACAGACAGTACAGTAATGTAAATCAATGCTGCCTTGAATAGTGCGCAGCATCATTGTGCTGGATACAACGGGTAGCTATCATAAAAGCTGCCTTGAGGTGTGCGTTTGTGTCTGCCACACGTGCACAACTGCCTGCAATAGTGGGCAAATGCATGCATTCATTGTTGTCTGCATGCACTGCTGGTACAGTGGGTAGTGGAAGATTTTCAAACCCACCCTTTTCTTTAAAGGTGAAGGTTCACAGAGGTATTTAAAATGCTGAGTGGGTGACCTGCAGACTCACAGGCAGCAGGGAAACTTCTCCGCCAAATGGTTCGGAGAGAAAAGAGAGAGAGGGAGAAAGAGGTAGAGGACACCTTGGTGTGTGTTTAGCCTGACATTCCCTCTGACATGGAAAGCAGGAATGGAGAGAGAGAGAGAGAGAGAGAGAGAGAGAGAGGGCGGCTCTTTTAAAGACTGCACTCTTAAAACAGGAAGTATCTGAACAGTGAGTCACACACTACAGGGAGAGAGAGAGAGCAGGGAGGCTCTGTTCATTGTGCTATTACTATGTATCACTAATGTGCATGTGTGTTTGTTGTAATATTCATGGGTATGAGTAGATTTTTTCCCCCATGTAAGTAATAATGAATAGCAATAATAAGTGTCAGTAGTGATGGTGTACGTGTGTGCGCGTGTGGTAGTATCACATTTTTCAAAGCATGTATTTTAGTAGCCATATTGCATGTTAATCATATAGCTAAAGAAGTCCATATACATTCATGTGTAGGGCCATGTGTGTCTATGTGTGTTTTATGTGTGCGAGTATATCACATTTCAAGAATTCCCCACTGCATTTTAGTAGATGTGTAACTGTGTGTGTGTGTGTGTGTTTGTGTCTGTTTGTTTGTGTGTGTGTGTGTATGTGTGGGCTGGAGGGGCTATCAGTGTGTTTTCATGTGTGTACAGCTGAGTGGATCATATTTCATCGTGGACATAATGACTTACTTAACAATGTTTTATGTTCATCTGTATGTGCATGTATGCACTCATATGGGGGTGTTTGGATATTAACAAAGCTTACATTTGAGAAGGCAACGATGCATTTTAGTGCCTATGATAGGCATTGGTCAACATGTATGCGTATTCCAGTATATGTGTGCAAATGCTCAGGGAGCCCCTGCGGAGCTCCGTGGGCTGCATATATAAAGCACTGTGCCTGCCTTTACAATTGAAGGGCTCGTCGCTGATAAGATGTCTGTGTGTCTTAACTCACTGGTACATCAGCAGTCAGCAAAATGGCTCCCTCTCACTGCTCGCATGCTGAGCAAACAAGCCTGACCTCTGCACAACATCCAAAACAACACTGTGCAGTGACAGTTATTACACATGACTTCAGTGTACAATAAGCCGGAGTACACTTTAGCAGCAACCTGCATAGTTTCAAGGTCTTTATGCATGGGAAAATGTATATGTAATATGTAATGGATGAATTTAGGGGTGGTGATATTGTCACTGTGCTGATACTGACAATAGAGACTAGAGACACTGATCCACAATTATATGTATGCCTAATTAACCACATGTGTCCAAACATTTATAAATTATTGAGTTATCACATTTAATGGCCATTCTATTCTAGATTTTCTAGTCCAGCAAGGAAGTGGCTGGCACGTACTTGGCTTGTGTAAAACAGAACCTAATTAATCAACTAATTTCAGTATTTCTAGGCTTATTTTTCACAAATGATGTCATATTAGAGATACAGCTAGATCAGCAACATGTGCTCTGTGGTTTTAGTTCTTTTGTTATGGACATAGATTGACCTGACTGTTGCTGTGTTGTTTTCTTTGTCATCGTCACTAGTGTGCGTGGAGCAGAACTGAGATCCTGCTTGACTGAAAATAATGTAGTTAGGCTATAGTTATGAGATCATCATCTATCGGAAAAGAAAAGAAAATTAATACTATATTTTTCTTTGGGGAAAATAGCTATATTAATATTATTTCAGACAGTTTAGAATCCTTAAAAACAGAGTATGTCTTTCAGTAAAAATAGAACAAATGCACATTGTTTGAATGCAGTTTCATTTCTTTCAGGACTTTTCCACATGAAACAAAAATCAGTGTCTTGCCAGCACAGAGTGAGACAATATGCTGGTAGAATAATGTAACAATGTATCAATGCATGTTTGTGTGAAAAAGAGGAAGTGGGTTTTCCCAGCCTTAACTAGTGAATCACGTTCTTTAGACTTTAATACAATTCTTACTGCAAAATAGGTCATTACATGAAGGTAAAGTTTCACTGCATTCCCACATACAACATTTTTCCTTACAAACAGCTGTCTGGGTGTTGCAACAGGGTGGACTCATCCAGCCATGTATATGACACTCGATTGGCAAAAGAGTTAAATTCCATCCCCATCCATGACTGTCCCTTTACTTTGCCATGACATAATTTATAACCTTATCATCATTCTGAATAAGTCGGTATGATAGACATGCTCACTATCTTTGCGCACTTTATGTGAGTCACTAGCAGTATCAACAACTTTTCGCTGATGAGACAATAGCAGATAGTTCTATTTAATGCGGAAGAAACCAATCGGTCGCGGGAAGGGGGTGCCAGGAAATTGTCAAACACCCACGAGTCCACCAGGCTGACGTGTTTCACCATAATTGTTATTACTGTAGTTATAATTGCTACACTTTCTTCATATCTTTGATTCCAAAACCAAACGTATTTGCGATACACAAATAATCACGAAGAAATCCCTGACCCCTCCCGCTGGACTGCATGGACTCGACCTACTCAATCATGCACTTCAGCATACACTGCGAAGAGCATGCTTTCACCTTTAGAATTGCTACTTGAAGTCACCATGGATTATTCTTTTCGGATAAAGCAGGTACGCAAATCTCAGATTCTCTCTCTTTTAAACACATACATAGTATACTGCGTTTTGAACGGGCTGTAGGTGGAAGGCGATTGTCTGATCTTGATTTATAAATAGGCATGAAGGCAAGGGTGTAGTGGTTGATAAAAAAAAATCTTGTATGACCTCCTGTCGGTGATAATCTCAAGGTAAGAGAGCCAAAAGTGTGTACAAAATAATTTCCACTTTTCATTGACACTCCTAGAACTTGCAGCAGTTTATTGATAGGCTACGTGTGATCTATGCGAGCCATCATACTTGACGTCAAGCTTTAAAATGCTGCCTGAAGTCAGTTATTGAAATAAAATAAATGTAGGAATAAACTGACCTAGGCCGAACTCATATCCTCCACCAACATCCCTGAGGCTAAGCAAACTTTCCACCAGCTCACCATACACACTCATCTCTTCCTTGAGTCATTTTTTAAAAGGACAACATCACCGTAGCATCAAATACACCGATGTGTGGCAACAATAAAAGTGCAAGTAGAATTTTTTTTAAAGACAGCGCAGCGCAGAAAGCATCAAGGAGATGGAAGAACAGTTTCTCCTCTTTTATTTTTAAATTGTTCACACGGAGACAGACACAGTGGAGGTGGACGTTAGGACGGGGTAAGGGGGGATATCCATATTAGGAAGTCGTGTCCTACATAAGCTAATAGACATGGCACAACTGCCGCTGAGCAAGGCACAGGTGGCAGCAGCCGGAACTGCTCTTCTTGTCAATACTATGGGGATCTGAAACCGCTGGATAATCCCTGGTGTGTTGAATTTCTTCTTTCAATCTCTGCGCCAATTCCAGCTCTCACTCATCTGCATGTGGTGTGCGCGTACGTGTGAATGTGTGTGTGTGTGTGTGTGTGTGTATTTGGGGGTGTGCGGAAACATGTGGCAAGGGAGGAATAAAGGGAGGAGGGGTCGGGTGTTTCGTGTGTGAGATTTATTTTTTTGGGGGGGGGGGGCTGTGCATGTAACTCCCCCAAATGATGATGCACCTACAGGATGTGAGCCTGCTGTTATGGTAAAGGGACACAATGGGACTTAAACTGCAGCTGCCGGGGGTCTCTGTGCAAGACAATCCGAACGAATGACATTTTCGGGTTTCTCTTTAACTCTGTTGTCGGACGCGCATACACAGGTGACTGTGCCAATACGAGAGTATGGGCAAAAGTTGTTCACTGCCCGATCACAGACAGTGCTATCTTCCTGTGCCACCAAAATTTTTTATTTTTACGCACGGCACCGGTTGCGCGTGTATGGTGGTGGGACTGCTGGTGAGCTGGGGACAAAATTGTTCAGTGTCGCCTATTACCTTCTGTGGACACTTTAGACTAAACACACACACACACACACACACACACACACACACACACACCAGCTGATTCTGCTGATAGGAAACTATGGAGAATGAAACAAAGACACTGTGTAACGTGTGTGGCAGCCAGGGACAACACCGCAGGGACAAACTTTTCTGCTTCTCCTTTTTTGCCCTCGATCTTGTCCTCGGTGTTTCACGCACGCACGCACACACACACACACACACACACACACACACACACACACACACACACACACACACATAGTGCTTCTTTCCATTCGCGGTGCATTTAGGCGCTCCCATAAACTCCGCCATTTACCAGATTGAATCGCATGAGTTAGATCAGAAATACCCTTATTTTATTTTAGACAGGGAATGAAAGCTGCACTACACTCTATTGTGACACGGGGGATTCGGATGATCAAGTGTGTTTCATCACAAGACCATCAATGTGAGCCTGCCCAGTGCACTTCTTTATAGATGAGTAAATAATAGGAAATGGAGTGGACATGGGTCCCAATCAATGTCATTTTAGAAAGAGTCAGATTTCACAAAACAAGCAGTATATGAAAAGAAAAAGATGAAATTCTAATGTGAATTAACACAATATTTGTCATGTGTAGCACAGATCAATCTGGCAATTATTAGACCAGCAGTCTAAAACCCAAAGCTACTATCATAAAGCAGCAAGTCCTCACATTTGAGAAGCTGGAACCAGCAAATGTTTGGCATTTTTGCTAGAAAAAAAACTGATTGATCATCAAAATATAGTTGCTGATTCCTTTTTTTCAATCGATTAGACATTTCAGTAGTTGCAACTCCGTTATCAACATTGTATAGCCCTATATAGAACACCCATTCCTTATAACAACACCACATTATAGCCTACACCCATTATCCCACAATACAATGCCCACTTCTTGGACCCCTAACTCAAGATATATAAGTTTATCTGATATTAATAACCTGTATAAATGAGCACAAGTTTAGTAAAAAAAAAAAAACACATCATAATGTTCTATTGAAACTGCGTCAATGAGCTTACGATTTACCACTTATTGGCTGTATTTCTACGTTGGCCAGTTTGTCTGAAATCTCTGAGTCACGACATTTCCGACAACACCTGAAGGCAGCACCAGTGAAACGACAAGAGACGAGAGGGAGAGACAGAGAGAGAACCAGCGAGGGCAGAGAGAGAGAGAGAGAGAGAGAGAGAGAGAGAGAGAGAGAGAGAGAGAGAGAGAGGGGACCTGTACCATTCTACAACACAAGGAGATAGGAATTCGCCAGAGATAATAATAATTCTACGCGATTTTTGCAGAGTTGAACCACGGGTCGCTATTGTCAGTCGCTGGAAGACACAGCGTGCCTCCTCTTATCCTCTTTACATTTGCTTTTGGAGAACTGCACCGGAGTTTTTGAGCTCAGCGGTGTGTTAACTGGTAAGGAAGTGACTGTATGTAATTATTATTGTTTGTTGTTTTGAGGGTGCGTTTGTCGGGTTGCTGCTGCGGCACGTAGTGCAATCTTTTGGCTGTTACAGACTCTTTGGTTGTAACCTAGTCATTTCCTTTTAAGAGTGTAGAGAGGACTGATTAAGAAACGGGCAGCAAAAGTACATGTGCTGCAACGGAGATAAGGGTCATTTTGAGGAATGCTTGATAAGAGAGTGGAACCTTGCGAAAAAGAGCCACTGTAATCATATGATATACAGGAAGGGTGCTATACAAATAATAGGCAAAATTAACTTCTTAAAGGAATTGTATAGTGACATTACACTCGATATAACAGTGATAGAAAGTAGCATATGAAAGTTATAAACTCACTAACCAGTAGCAGGAGTCCCTAAGTGAAAATTATAGCAATACCATAGGTGATAATTGGGGGAAGAAAATCCATAAAGGTAAAGATAAGGTCACAATAAAAGCGATTAAACATGAAATATACCTATTGTAGGTATGTTATAGGAATATTGTCATAGTGATCCTCCCTTAGGGGCAGGCTGGAGTAGTTATCAGAGGAAATAGTTATGTAAAAGCATAGTTTGTAGTAGGAAGGGGGAGAAAATAATAGAACTTCACGCACATGCACGAATGTGCGCGCACACGCACGAATGTGCGCGCACACGCATGACAGAATCCATGTTTATAGTTTAAGGAATACAGATGATAAAGAAAAAAGAAACATAGGCGTTGTCTTATCTGGTGTTGCTGGAATTTTGACTTTATCCGCCTGTGTGGGTCTAACTTTGTGCTGGCACACACACACACACACACACACACACACACACACACACACACACACACACACACACACACAAATCACGATAATATTCCTGTTGTCACTTGTGCGTAGTACTTGAGTTTGGAGTTTTACTGGCATTCCATTCCAGTAAAAATATTTTAAAAACTCACAGTGGACAGGATGGATCATCAGCTGTGAGTTTTCTGTACTTGACAACCCCCCACCCCCCACCCCATTTGATATTGACTTTCTGCAGTGTACTGTTTTTCTCTCTAGTTGTGTAAAGATACAGCATTTTCTCCTGTGGTAAGGTCACACACATACAGAAAGAGAAAGAGATAGAGACAGAGGAGGGTGGAGGGAGGGAGGAAAAGAGACAGAGCGTTGTTTTACAGACAGGATTAAATTGTCTCCCCCATGACAGATTTCAGACATTATGTTAAACATTTTGTCTACAGCCTACAGCTCTCACTCTGTGGTTATAAAAGTGAGTACAACACACAGCAGCGCAGCGCACAACAACAATAAACGAACCTCACTTCCCCAAATTGGCTGTTAGATAATAAATAGCCCTTAAGAGCGCCACCTTTTCTCCAAGTTATGAATAGCACCAGGAATAGATTTTAGGGTAAACACATTTAGTCAGTGCAGCTTCAGGAAAAATGTAAAGAAATGTCTTTCTGAACATATATGTAACATATTTAAATTTAACAACATATATATAATATATTTCTGTGTACTGGCAGACTTTAGGTCCTATTTGTTTATTACTTGTCTGTTCAAGGGAATACCACACACCTGAAGACTTAAATCTACCTGAAGACCTGTGTTTTTTTAGAGATTTATGTCATACAAGTGTCTCAAAACCATCATGTCTGAAATCACTTGTTGAGCATTGTAAAGAGAGGAACACCAGTTGACTAACTTAAGTTTCTGATGCAAAATGACAGAGCCAGTACAGAAAAATGTAGATTTTTTGGGAGATCCTGACGCAGATGCCTCACATTCACAAACAGATCCCTCGAGAACTCGCACATGACTCGAGTGAAGCTTTTTGTATTTGATTGCCTTCCACCATTGTGCCGCTTTTCATATGCGGAATAAATGCTGCATACATTCTGCTTTTGTCAATAGGACTGTTTGTCTTTTGTAAGAGTTTGTGTGCTTACGTTTCCATCGCCATGCTTATCATGATCAAACTTTCAACTCTACCATGACTCTTTATCTCACCCAAAGACTGTTTTGTGAAGTTCACCCCACCCTCCCTTTCTTTCCCCTGTATCTGTGGAGGAGTAAAATTAGCAATTTAATTTTTTGTCATCTCCCTTCAGAATGTGGAAGTATTTTATTGGTGTGGTGAGAAACAATGAGGACAAGGCAGGGCTTTGTGGTGGCAGAAATGCATTTTTAACCCATGTGAATGAATGGCGCCTCACATTCCACAGCAGCAGGCCCTTGACTGAATGGCAGCACTAACTCGGCTGTTTTCATTACTCATTACTGCCTTGTGCCTTTTCACCGTGGACATAGTTATTTACCTTCACCAACTGAGAGGGGGGTTCAACACTATAACGACTCTGTCATAGGAGATATGTCTATGTAATATCACTGAGTTTAATGTGGAACCATTTTTTCTTTATTGTCTTATTGATAAGTCACTGCTTCTGCTGATTTTTTCTTACTCTGCATTTAATAGCTATAATAATAATAATAACAATAATAATAACATATATTAACAATGGATCAATTGACAAATGCGTTGCTCAAAGTGATAAACTCACAGTGGATTATCATCCAACTTTGCAGCTCCTCTCAGAGCTTTAAAGCAACTTTTAGTTAATTGTTTTGGTTTTCTGGTACACACATTTACTGTTTTTTTATTCACTTCCAATGCTCTTATAGCATCATTTTCCAGCAAAAAGCCACAAAAAAAGCTAAAAAATAACTACTAGAAAGATGAATTTAGCAGCTAGCTAGACAACAAAGTGTAGCATTTAGCAGCTAAAGAGCCAGATATTTCCCTCAGGAGACCACAGCAGAGCTAAAAGCATATTGACGAATATTGGACTTGCATTCATCAGGTGGCCAGAACCACAACCCAAAATAAATGCTAATGTTGTCTCCTGGGTGTGACAGTAAGCCAGTTTGCTAACAACTTCGTTATATCAATAAGAAAGGTGATACTGTCAATCCTTTGTTTACAGCTTGTTTCTGCTGCCCCTAAGTGGCTGAAAAAGGTTCAAGAACAGTATACTGGGTTTATGATCTTGGTTACTCTTGTTGTCAGGTGCATCTGCCTGTTCCGGAAAATGTCAGTGGCTTCAGTGTCTAGATCTCATAGAGACCTTTGGAGTGATGAAAACATTTTTCTTTTAATGTAATTCTGACAAGTGTTAGCATGGATCGAGATCTCTGTGGGTGGTTTTCAGCACATTGTGGAATTCATGTCTGGAAGAGATCTGAGCTAGTTGGGTTGTACGTGCACATACTTATGTCAAAGATTGAATCCATTTAGTCCTTTTTAAAGTGTAATAGCTATCCTGATTTAACTCTACTTCTTACGGTCTATCCAAACTGCTCATGTTGTGTGACTTTGAGAATGAATATGAGGAAAAAAAGTCAAGACATCAAGTCACAAGACGGACAGTGTGTTTTGCTGCTGAGCCAGTTAGGCCTTTCAAACCTTTCAAGATGAAAGAAGAGATATATCAGCCTTCACTGGATAAAAACACTTTCTGTGGCGTATTGAGGTTGGATTAGTGCAAGTGCAAATCCATTTTAGCAGCTGTACCCTTTTTTGCAGGGGTATGAAACCAAAAATGAAAATTACACTCCTCTCTTTGCTGACAGTCTGGACACCCATCATTTTAATATGAGGTCTAGTGTCTGTTCTTGTGGTGGTGGCATTGATTCCCTTCTGCATGGTGGGGGTTTCCACTCTGAAAGGGCAATCTCTCTGTGTTAGCCTAGAAACACCAAGCTCCTGGATTAAATTATAAATGAGCCCTCCATAGGAAACACATTGCTTACTTCATGAAAAATCTGAAGGAATTTACATTTCCTGCAACTGTTAAACTACACATTTGCAGCACGTGTCAATTCTTTACCAGTAAAAGCATTTTTGAAATATTGTTAACAGGTGTGTAGTTAATCCATTTATTTGGGTCATAACTGCATCGTCCCCACCCATATGGATCAATGGAGTCTCTGCCAAGCAGCACAGTGCAGGTCGTGAAGTGTGAAGTCTGATAGCTGTCTAAATTAGACCCAAAGAAAATGATGTAGTAATCGGAGGATTAAGATAAGAGAGGGGTTAGAGTTAGTGGGGGGTAGGGGGGTTGCTGGCAGGGGGGATTTAGGCACAGGGCCATTTTAGCCTTCACCCATGGTGGTGGTGGGGAGGGAGGAGGGGAACATGGTAGTTGTGTTGCGTAGGGTTCAACTGTTGCACATACGAATATTGTTTTTACAAAGATTCCGTTTTTTCCATCAGAGGTTCAAACCCCTCTGACACAGCATGCCACCTGCGTCAACAACTCCCCACTAAAAGCCATACTTCATGGATATTTTCAGATGAGTGGATCTTTAGAGCTATATGTAGACTTATCAAGTAAATACAGTCAAACACATCACAATGTGCTAATTTAGGGGAGCATAACATTTGAAAACTGGTACTGTAAACTAGGGTTTGTCAACTGGTGGCCCGCGGGCGACATCCGGCCTGCCAAATCTTTGCGTAGACTGTAAATGAATTCAGAAAATGCAAGGAGGAAAAAAATGCGCTACGATATTGAGAATATGACATGATGGTACAGTGATTTTACAGTGATTTTGATCTTTTAATGAAATGCAGTCCATGCCATATTTCAGGGACAAACTAACAACTTTAATGGAATGATAATACAGTGGTTAGTGCAGTCGCCATGCAGTCAGAGGTTCTCGGTTTAAATCCGCCAGTGAATCTTTTTTCACACCTATTTTCACAAAAAAATGTAAACAAACTTAGAGCTCTCATTTAACATTTCCTTTTATTTTTTTCACATGCTCTTATTTAACATTTAGTTAGATTTTTTTCACACGTGTCAGACAAACAATTCAAAAGATTTTGTTCTGGCTTGATAGCACCAAAAACAATTAATATGTCCTGCCAGTCAGGACGGAATTCTGCAATTGCATTTCATATGTTAAGTGTCTTGGTATCTTTTTGGATATACCTTGTTTTTTAGAAATCTGTTCACACTGATAGGCTAACAAAAATAACATTAAAATAAAATAAAATAACATTTTGTAAAAAAAAAAAAAAAGGAACAATAAAATTGAAGTCTCATATATTTAAATATACATTTAAAAGTCCGGCCCCTACATTGTCTGCTTTGAAATACTCTGGCCCTTGGACAAATGTAGGACAACCAGCTCTTGTAATGACAACATAATTTGTGTTGAAAGTACGGTGACACTACTACTGCCACTACTACTAAAAGCTGTATTAATAAATACTAATTTCATCAACTGTGCAAAGGTTGAAATCATCGCAAAAATCAGAAGTTGACCACGCTGAGTGGCTGCTAATCTGAAAATCATGGTTGTATATCGACCCCATTTATCAGCGCAGCTCTGTTTGTATTAACTGAAGACACTCACAGCAGCCAGGGCCTGCAGTGATGCAAGCAGCTTTAGAGCTGCATAGATGTCATCAGTTGAATTGAATAGGATGTTTTGGGGGTTTTACAGAAAGTAGGACCTCACCTCAGTTCAAATGGAAGCCCATTTACTACATTACAAGCTGCATCATCCATTACCATCACTCATGTTGATTTTCCATCTTACACATTATTGATGATCCAATGAAACAACAGTCAAACAGCACGCGGCATTGAAGCCGAATGTGCAGGATTCATTAGCGGCACTCATCAGGTTTGAGCTGGCACAGTGATCATAGTTAATAGATTTTTGCCTGCGTCTATGAACCAACGCTTGGCATTGTTGCTGTGATTGCTGCGGGATTAAAGAAGAGAAATAAGCTTAGCTGGGAGAAATAGCCCAGAGAACCACGTGGCTGTGATCAGGGATTGAGAGAGAGAGAGGGGAGAGCTGCCGAGGGAAGGAACAGCACTCTTTGTCCAGCCCAGATGTCACTGTAGTAGACTACCATTATTGATCCACTACTTTACACACATCCTGCACACCACAGACACACACACATGCACTCATACCCTAATTAGACAGCATTAAAATGGGAATTTATAAAGGGTACTGTCAGTTCTGTTACATAAACACCTTTAAGCATGGATTCACCCTTTACTTTTTGAAAATGGATGTCTCACTTTACGTAATATATTTTAACTAAGACCATACAAAGTGCTGAAGAGTGTGATATAAATCAGTTAAAGCATATTTTGATACATCTTACACAATACAGCACATCTTGTAGTTGACTAATCATGTGTAAAACCTGCTTTTCTTGCCTCTGCATTCTTTCTACCTTTGTCTGTCCTGTCTATTTATCTCTCTACAACACTGTGGCCTTCCGAATGGCCTCCTTCAAATTTGACACACATACACACACACACACACACACACACACACACACACTCCGTGTGTATGTTTTGCAGGGGTGACGGCCGGGCTCAGTACTTAGGGGACGTAGCACCCAAACTTAATCCAAACTCACAGCAGGCCAGAGGGCATTAAGGGTGGGTGGGGGTTGGGTGAGCTGTTTCCTAAGCAGAGAGGCTCCTTTTTAGCATTCACTATTCTGTTCCAGTTAATAAACACCTTTTAAATGGGAATGAAAAAGCCTACAAAAAATAAAATAGGTCTTAGATGACACAAATGCAGATTCTTTTTATGGTTCTTTCCTAAAACAAAACCCTCTAATGAACAGGAAGTCACGCTTGGTTTGCAGCTGTTTTAGAATAAAGAGAAGTAGTTAACATAGGTGGTGGTGGTGGCCACTTTGGCTGTGCAGACAAAGGAAGGAGTGTCACCCATGGGAGCCCAAGTTTCATGAACAGAATAATCCATGATGTGATTGAAAAGTGATTTTTGGGAAATAGGGAGGAGGATTTTATGGATTACCACTTCAAAGGTTTTTGCAAATATTTGCAACCTTTCATTCTCAATTTAGTTTCACTTTGATGCAAATATGTAACTGCTACCTACTCCACCTTTACACACACACACACACACACAGGTACACACTGTTAATAATCTTTCTCAAGGAACTGCCGTTGCTACTCCATTTGAGTATGAAAACCACTTTAATTACAACAAACGTACATGCCTGTTCTCTGCTTTTCCACTAGACTTTATCCATCTCAACTGCCCCACATTCACTACATTGTTAGAATCATCTATTAGTCTGTAAAAGTATTTTCTCTTTTTTTCTGTACAGGGTCAGAGAGAATGGAAGAGAGTGGATGTAGTTAGTGCAGACTGAGGGCCAGTGATGTTGCATGTCTGACCAACTCAGGGAAACAAGCTGGAAATGTCTCCAGGCTACTGCAGCTAATCATTCAGCCCACAGAGGAACTGATCGTTAGCCGCTGATGTCAGCCTAACCTTGCCGAGATGCGTTTTAGTGAGTGTGTGTGTCTATGCATGTGCCCGTGTGTATGGGAGAGAGGGGGGTACAGATGGACGGAAGTTTGGGCTATCCTGTCAAAAAATGTTTGCTTTTCTGATCAGAGGAGAAAGATGTGATTCTTCTACTCAATTATGGGATTATATCTTAAAAGTACAACAATTGTTATAACAAATTCCCAAACTATATTCCCAAAGAACAATAGATTAAAGTGATTAAAGTGCTTTTTAAATGAGCAGAACTTTTGTAAAAGGCCATTATTGGCATGCCTGCATATCACTATTGTTTTGTCCTTTTGCTGTGGGAAAAGAAAATAAGTCCTGCTCTGGGCAGGGCAGGCCCACTCATATGGAAATATAGAGGGCAGTTAGACTTCTGCTTTGTTACCAGAAACTGTTGGCCATCTCACAAATGAGTCAAAATAATGAACTATAGTAACAAGTGACCCTATTATTATCAGCCAAATGGAAGAGCTAGAAAATGAAAATTTGGGCAATATTTATGAAAGTGACAGTCTTACTCCCTTCCTTTTTCTACTCAATATGCAACTTTGTAGTGAAGGGATTTAGCAGGCTTCAAGAAACAGGGTATAGGGAGTAGTGGAGGAACTCTTGCAGGGTCAAGCAGGCTTTAGGGTCACTGAAGACAGAGGTAAGGAGGAGGAGGAGGAAGAGGGTTGCCCAGAGGCTAATGAGCTCACCACAAATCCACATGTGGATCAGAGATACAGTTGCAGGTTGCAGGCCATGTGCATCCATCATCTGTTCGGAGGATTCTATTCAGCAAGGAAGAAATAAGGAAAAAATAAGAAAAAGCCTTCTCTTCTTCATCTTTCTCAAATGGCAAAGAAAGCCTGTTCTGTACACAATTAGCACAACTACTTACCTCTAAATCACTTAAGTGTTGTTATGACTGAGTGGTGTACATGACATTATGCTCTATTAAGCAAGACCCTTGATGTAGCCCGTTCTTTGTTCATGTTGACAAATCAGATTGTAGAGATTATTTTTGTTGTTCACCTAAATTACTTTCTAATGTATTAGATAATATTAAAGGCGAAACGTGATTTTACACATCAAAGTCTGTTTACATGGGCACTAACTGTATAAAGCCTTTTGTGGCCACAGAGAGACGCTGCACAAAGTCTGATAAGTGGCCTAAGTGACATAACTTGACGTTGGTTGGGGCTGAAGAGTACATATTTAAAAATGAAAAAAATGCTTTTTCAAAAGGAGGCTGCTCAATCCTTTTTTTGGGAGCAAAAGCAACGTTACTACTGCTGGTAACAGTAGCTAGGAAGGTCATTGCTTCATAATGGGCAAGTGTCAATTTTAGCAAAAACTTAAATAAACTTAAATGAATGAATCGTTTTTCATTGGTTAATCCATCCAACCATTTTATGCTGCTTTTCTGGTTCCAGGGCGTATCAATTGAATTAATCGTATCATTAATAATTCATGTTAACTGCTGCTGTGAATTAGTGAACAAATCTGGTATAATGATAAATTATTCTTGGTCATATCGTTCCTATCACTATCTCTGGTCCGGCTGCATTGATTTTGTAAAACTGTCCATTGTGAGTCCAACAGTGTTATAGAAGTGCAATACTATGGTACTCTTTCAAATCTCCTCTTTTTGTGCACAATCGCTATATGTATTAATTTGTTTCGCATAAAAAGAGTCAAGAGTCAAAGAGACTCAAAAACTATATTTACCCTGTTAAGAGCAGAAACAGCAGGTTTTTACCTTGTCTGGATTTGAGCTCCCACATTGTGTTTCTTGGGCTGCTGTTTGCTACTTACCTCAGTTCCCAGTTGCCTCTCTGTCTGTCTATTGCTTGGGGCCTTGCAGTCAACTACACAGGAAAGAAGAGACCAAAGACAGGGAGGTTTTTAGTATCCCCCTCCCCACCTTCCCACCACAACCACCACCACCACCACAACACACACAACTCCACAGCCCCACACCTACCACCACCAGCAGCAGCAGCAGCAGCACCACCACCTTTTTCCATTGGCTCTTGATGTTTTGTAAAGAATCCCCCAGCACACTCACACCCTCCCTCCAGCTCTCCCCCTGGCCTCAGTGCCCTGTTCCCACATTGTATCCAGATGTGAGGAGGATAGTTGAGGGGAGGAAGGTAGGGGCCCCTAGTTGTGCACCCCCCACCACCCCTCAGCCCCAAACACATCATCCCAGCTAAACACATCCCAAGACTGGAGGTTTTTCCAGTATTATCAGAACTAAAACAAATGAGTGAGACCTGCAGAGCAGATATCCCACTTTAATCTTATCTTCAGACTGTTGCTCTGGAGGCCGACTGGCTGTGATCATCTAATCCCTGGCCGTATAACTCTATTTAAAGAGCATTGTCGCTAATCCCATCAGATTATACCTGAACAAACTCCAATAAATAAAGGAAAAAAATAGGGCCCATTTATGGATTCATAAACTAATGCTAATACCTAACCATGGGAAGTAAAAACAAATCTGCATTTTAAATGTGTTACTTTGCATTTAACCATATTGAGACCATCTGTATCTGTGATGTACATTACACCCAAACTACAGATGCTATGGTTGCACCATCTCCTAATGTAGTTATTTAAGGTTGTAGATGTGACTCCTTGTAAATGCATATTGATTTTCAAACTTGGTTTGAGCCTGGAGTCCCAAAAGCAGTTGGTATGCTTAGGTTTAAGTACCTGGACAGCCGGCTCCGCAGGCATCATTGTCCCAGATAGATCTAAGGTGGAGGTGTGTGTGCTATACTTGTATGTATTAGGATTTTGAAGGCTGGTACTGCCAGCTCTTTAACTGAAGCTGCAGGGAATTGTGTGCCAAATTTCAGTATTTTTAAAACCAACGTTTTTACATCTTAAAACCTTTCGAATTCCAAATAGTCAGTGTGGAAATGATCCTGAAAGATTGTTTCATACAACGCTATTATATTAAAACAACTACTAATAATAGTGTGGTACCAATTCAGAATATCTTATTAGAATCAGTTCAACAAGTGAGGTATTGTTTAATTGTACAATAAATATGTAATCAATTGGGATGGATCATATCAAGTGTGGCCCCTGCCTGATCTGCAATAAAGAACCAGAATCATATTGTAACAGTCAATCTCTTGTGTATACCGTATGACGCACAATCAGCTCATAATTACTGCTCGTCATACAGTATTTATAGTGGAACACCTTCTGATCCTTTCACAACATTGTCTGCATGTCTCAAATCATGTTTGTTGTAATCACAATATCGTTTACTGTCACCATCTGTCTGCTTTTTGTAAGCTACAGCTTTGTGTTTCTCTCAGTTCATAACCATGGCACTATTTAATTTGCTTATCTTAGCTTCATACAAATAGATGCAAGTGAACCAGAAGACTCTCTCTCTTTCTCTCTCTTATTGGGTGTGTGTGTGTGTCTCTAGGAGTGAGTTGTCTCCATTTTTAGTAACTCATCCTGCAGTCTTTGAGTCTAGGCTCGGGCAGAGTGTGTTGTGTAAAGCTGTCTACTGGTGCGATGTGGAGAGAATGACAGTGTGTGTAATCCTCTGTTGCTTATTTCTTGTGTAACAGGACTGTCTGTTTTTTAGTGGTGGCCAATTGGCTGGTTGGCTGGCCTAATGGCTGTTTTGCTGCCTGGCTGATGCAGGTAACTCCCATTGGAAGCGTCTGATCTCTCATGGGAGAGCTGCACAAACATGACTGCTTGATGCAACATTTGCTTACTCCTTTATTACCCTCAGTTGCACCTCTGAATTAACAGTTCAACATTAAGTGTAGTGCAGAGTGGAGCTGATAGTCTATGATGGTTTGCATAATTTTCAATGAATGATACTCTTACCACAAATTTCTGAAATCTGAAGTCTAATGAAACTAATAGACCTCAGACTTTATTGCTATTGGGCCTAAAATCCCATACGTCCTTATTTGTCCTAACTTATTGGTGTAAACATATCGCTCAACAATATTTCCTGTATTAAGTACTTTTGAAAGAGTACAGACATCATTGTGTCGTATATACAAACTGCATTCAAATTCAGTCACATATCTCCTGCCAGTTGATGTGCTGAAGAGTGAGGAAATCTCACAGCTGCCAGCCAACATTTTATACCACAGTTTGTCCTTAATATCAGGGGCAGTCCCAGAATGATCATTAGTAATTGATTATTGATGCTGAATTGTAACTAACACAGAGCAACTAGAGAGGCCTGGTACTACAGTGTACGTGTTATAATAAGGACAATATACAGTATCCCAGCTGAATGATGGTCTAACTCTTCAGCATCACAATAGCTTTATTGATGAAGAATATACACAGTAGTGCTCAATTGTTTAAAAACTGAAGGGGCGCCAACTGTAAGATACTACTGCAGTGTACGTTTTCAAAGAGACAGAGTGTAATGTGTCATACTCTAGAAGCCACGCCCACCGGAGAGGAAAACAGTCGGCACCACAAGATGCAACCATGTGCTGAAACGCTAACAAAATGCCTGTAGCTAGCTTAAAACATTTGATTTCAGCATGTCAGAGGATTATTTTAGTACCCACACAGCGACTTTCAGGCCTGTTTCTGTTGTTTGCTTGCAGACTGAAGTGACTAGGAGGCACCTTCATGCTATACAAAGTCAAAGGTGAGCGACATTGGTCAAAACATATTCGGACCCTCCCTCTACACCTCTACACCCTCTATTTTCTACTGTTTATTATTCTTTTTTCAATAACTTTATTGAGCATTGTAACTGTATCAAAAAGCAATTTCCCTTCTGGGAACTGAGTATTTCTGATTCTGATTCTGATCTGAAATAGCTTAGCTTAGCTGAAAGACTACAAGCAGGGGGAAACAGCTAGCCTAGCTCTGTCCAAACCTTGAAAAATACACCTAGTAGCACTTATAAAGCTAACCAATGAACACAAAGTATCTCGTTTGCTTAATCTAAACACAAAAAGAATGTAAAAATGACATTTTATAGTGTTCAGGGAGTCACGCGCTGTAACGATTTCTTGGCTAACAGCAGCCAGGCGAAGTGACTTCCTGTAGTCCAATTCTGTGAGGTTGCCAGGGCAACCAGTGGACACTCCAGAAAGTCATTAGGCATTTTGTTGACCCCTGCTTCCAATATATTATATTAAGCTAAGCTCTAGCTCCATACCACATACATGAGAGTGATATCAGTCTTCTCATCTAACTCTCAGCAAGAAAGCAAATTACCGTTTCCCAAAATGTTTAAATGCTTTAAACTTTGTAACTGTGTTTTAGAAGTATATTTCTGAGATGAGGTTTTTCAAACAAATCACCACCAGACAAAATGCTGCCACTGTTCAGTTGCTCTGTTGCTCTGCTCCTCCATGACAGGTAACTGAGTAATTAGCAGCAGCTGCAGACCCATTTTCTGTCAGTAAATTAGCTAAACAACATTTGACTTTATTAAATCTGCAAAAGTGAGAATGCAAACAAATGACAACATGAGGAACAATAAACTATCCACAGTATTTACCTTCTTTTGTGTTGAGGATAATATCACTGGGGTGTTTGGCGGGAATACTTATAATAATATATATATATATAATATAATCTTTGGATTACGGGATCAGATCAGATGAATAAAGCACAAATAATCAGTCAAGAGGAGATTTTAAGACAGAATAGTTTATGCCAATGTTCCAGGTTACTGCACACTTCTGCATGAGCACTTGTTTTCCTCCTTCCGAAGAAGCCATTCACCATGAAAAATAACTTAAACTGAATGAGATAATCCATCACGGCAAACAAGGGGAACGTTTTTTTATTCCTATTTTGCTGAGCCAAGTTCAGTGTTTTCATATCAGTGTGGCATAATGTTACGCTCTGCTTGGTATCAATCAACTGACACCCACAGAAAAAAGCAGGTAATTTTAAGCAAGGTCTGAAATCTAATTAGATAGATTCCAAACTGCTTGGGGTAATGGAAACTCTACACAGACACAAGTAGTTTATTTCTTATAATCTGTTTATTTAAAGTGTCCTGCCTCTCTTTTTCTTAAAGCACTCTGTAATGAGTGTTTTTAAAAGTCTTACATAAATGAGAAGTAATTAATATAAATGGGGTGTAACTCCAGGCCAACACTGTATTCGCCTCTAATAAAAGATCAAACTGCAATTTTTGTCGCTTGAGAGAGAAATTTGTCTTGTGCCTATTGTCTTAAAGAGCTATTATCGTCTCCCAAATCACTAAATTGGCTCGGCACCAAATGCAATACAAGCACACGATCACACATATTGTATGTATGGTTGCCATGTTTGGTAGCGGCATTGTTTTGCTCTGCCCTGTGGAACTGAACACAGACGCTACTGCAAGGTTACAGGACACAATGTACATACTATTTTAGACATGTGCTCCATCAAAGCGCCATGTCTCTTCTTCACAATGGGAGATACCCTGTCAGCAAGTGACAGCAATGTCACATTTTACCTACCTGTGTTTTGATCACATCAAGACATTCATTGCTTTTGTTTAAAATATGTCTGAAATTCATCAAATGAACTTAATAAAACATAAACTAGTACATAAATAACATATTTGCCCCTCCTGTTTCATTCTTTTGAAGTAAATATGAGGTATAATTACATCAATGAAGCGTGGGCCTTTTCCTTTAACATCAATCCTGATATCACTCAGCTCATTAGATTTTAGATTTTATTACTAGAAGGATGTTTCATAGGTTAAATAAACATCAGTGGGTGGACCCAAGATACCCCTTATTATTAAACATAAAAGTTCCTTTCACTAATCTTAACTCAGTTGCCCCCCAAACAAAAAAGCTAGTAAACTTGAGTCATGTCAGCCTACATTTTCCAAGGTCAGAAATTAGCCAACATGGGTGCTAGTCACAGAGCTAATCCGCTAATATGTTTGTCGGCTGTGGGAATTATTATTACATTATCACATACAAATAATCCTTTTTGACAGAATTGTTATACCTATTATATATTTGTTCTCCTGCCAGTCTTTGGCTGGGCATCCCACATATTAAAGAGTGTGACGGAATTAGCTGAACAGTACAAGCCCAGCTAGCAAGAACACTACTTATGCCTTCTGCTGCCACGTGACCCTCGTCTTGGAGAACGTAGCGGTCCCTAGAGAGATTCAGCATGGCAAGAGGTCCTAGAGGTGCTATGGCTAAAATTATAATGGTCACTGAGCATTCATATCAACAGATCTACCTCCAACTTACAGTTGAAAGCCCTGGACACAGCTAGCAAATACAAATACAGCTTCTATGGCTACGTAAAGAAAAAAGAATATGAAGTCAGATCAAAATCTGTGGCTGAGATATCTGATTGGTTGGGGTGAGGGAATGTATTATAGAGTGGGGGTGCAGAGTTCAAATCAGATGAACAAGCGGAATGAATTGAAAACAGGACAAAATATACCCAAATATAAAATTGAAAAAAAGTGGGATGAGTGAAAAGATAGGAACATATGGGTGTCTGAGCCCAGACAAAGAACACCTCTAAGACCTTAATTCCACAAGAAAAGATGGATAGGGGATATTGATTCCAATGCGTCTTTCACCTGCAATCAGATACTGTACAAATTGCCTTTTGTCGATTCGTAATTATATAGGTGAATGATTTCCTGGCAACTGATAAAATGTGCTTTTCTGCTGATTCCTGGGTTGGCCATGCGAGGTGGAGAGAAAGCACAAGGGAAGCTTAAATCTAAATAACCAATGGAGGGGAGGGGGGCTTTTTATCCCAGAAGTGTGAATATCGTCTTAATAATAAATCTCGGCCAGTTCAATGGAACAGCGTTACGCTTGTCGTAAACAAATTTCTGTCTCAGTCAACATGGCCTCGGGCCTTGGACTTTATCTTTTGGGAATGTAAAAATAAATCTGTTGTGGTTCAAGGTCATGGTCTGCCTACTGTCAGTGACACAGGCGTGGATTTGGATTTAGTCTGTCTTCATTAAAGAGACAGAGAGGGAGTGATGAGAACATGCTTATTCTGTCCTTTAAATCTTTGTACTAGATTGCACAAGATCAGAATCAAACAGTAGACAACAGTACATCACAAACATTGTTCTGTGCTGTTCCTTCATATAAAGCAGCACCAGACTGAATCATTCTGGTGCTGAAAAGTGAGAAATGTTCCTCCTCTCCCACTGTGGCTCAACTGAAATCCTAACACTGCCCTGCTGTGGGCCTCAGCTCCTTGAATACATTTTTTTCTGCAAGTCTGTAATGACTGCATCAGCAGATGATAGTGCAGGAGAGAAAGAAAAATGTCAAAGGCGATAGTTCTCGCCTTATCTGCTCTGCTTGCTGCCACCTCGGTCTCAGGTGAATTGCATGAGATTTACTTATTGTCATGACAACGCTGAAATATTCCAATTTTAATGTGTTCAACAACTCAAATGTAGGTGGCATGCCACAAGATCCTTGAGGTGCCTCAAGAAATTAGTTGCACGTTCATGCACTCTGGACTTCACTGAATTTTTGCTGTTTACACTTAAAACAGGAGTCTGATTTTGGACGCTTTTAGCTTCACTACTGTAGGAGCCTAAACCTCAATGAATCTTTCTTTAAGTCACTTGTATGGTGGCCCTGAGGACTCAATACACTGCAACTTAAGAAAACACATGCAAATTGACAAAACACAAGACAAGTGTTTTGTTAGTTGTTTTGGCCCACAACTTTACTCTTTGGTTCAGTCTTACTGCTCTCATCAAGCTTGTTTCCAACTGCAGCAGCAGAAAGCTCTGATAAACATACTGCACTTCCAAAGTTAGTGACTAGCAAATATATGGAACAATAAACGTTTAAAAAGACACACATTTCCCTAAAGAGCTGGTGGAAACCAAAATGGTGCCAGAAGGAGAGTGCATATTGGAATAACACAAAAGCTATTGTTGCTCTGTGTCTACTGGATGTGTACAACTGTTTGCTAACAAGTTAGCCATCACAAAAAAACACCTGTGGCTAAATTGTTGGCTTGTCTGAGCTTATGATCACTCTTGTTTCTTGCTTGTTGGATTTTAGCAATGGTAGCAATTACTAACAGTATATAATAGTAATAGTATTATTACATTATTATTATTATTATTATTATTATTATAAAAGTTGTAATAAACTGGAAGAACCCATCAGAAAATGGAAAAACAGCTAATAAGGTAGGTACTGCTGGTATTTGGGGACATGGCATAGCTACAAAAAGCTACATTTTGCAGTGATTTCTCATGTGAATCTTTGTCGTATTGTTCAGTGCATACTGGCACACTGGTTTCCTCCCAGAGTAGATATGAACAGTGGGAAAGAAAGCTTAGAGAGAGCAGCAGCAGCAGCTCCTAAAATCCTCCCGCTAAGAGACGCATGGCTATCTCCTCACCGTCCCACACCAGAGGTTTGACAGAAACGTGCAAATTTTAAGAAGCAATCGGGATTTCCGGATGGGCAACTTCATTCATCTCTGTTTGAGAGGGAGAGAGAGACATCGTCTACCCACCCTGCAGCCAAAATAAAAACCCAGTGGGGGTTTGAAAGTCAAGAAACTTTACATGCATATTACCTCATGCTTTGAGGAGCACTTTGTAGTATAATGAAAGAAAAAGCAGAATAAAGAAATATATTTTTTAGCTGGACTGCTAGGTGATTTTGGGCCCCATTTAATGTACAGCTGTGGCCATGCATGTTGTCTTTCTTGCTTGTGCTTCAGTTTCATTTTCCAAGGGTGAAATGAGGCCGGCGATAAGACTGCGAGAAAGAATTGTGCCTCTGCTGTCTCACATTCTCCCATTACAGTGGGACTGACCCCCAGCTTTGCCACAGCAGACACATCTTCAGATATTAAAAGATTATGCCGGTCAGAGGTTACAAAGACTGTGACAAGTAACTGAGACATGAACAACAATCTGAGCGGGATATATCTCATATTAGTTTCCCGTCGCGTCCCTTTATCTCCTTCCTGTGGGAGAACACGTTTGTAAGCGTCAGTCAAGGTTCAGCAAGTCTATTTTGGCTGGTGTGTGTTTGGTTTTAACAGCTCACTTAGACTGTGTTCACAGCCAGGATGCTGTTTGAACTCTGCCGTGTTTCCTTGTTAAGTTTGTCCAGCTGAGAATGCTGCAATTTCCAAGAAATGACAACATAAAAAATGATGAAAATGAAAGTATAAGGTTCTCTTAAGAAATGAAATCTGGTGTAGCTCTTTGTGAGTGACAATGTACTCCAAACCAACTGATTCAAATGGCCCCAAATGACAAGCAATTATAGGTAAGAGACCTATGTTTTTTTCCATAGATATGTGTTAAACAGAGGTGCTCTACATTTTGGTAGGTCAAATGTTTAAAATCGAGAAGACAAAAGCTCCTGTACACTGGGTCCAGATACCGATCTGACAGATTTTCCCAACTTTTAATAACACATAATCTGGACTAGGCAGGTTAACAAACACTGGAAAACTAATGTGTCAAATTACAGATGTCAAATGGACATGGTTTTTAATTCTAACAGCTACATTGCAGAAGAAATAAGCAATAGAAACCTGGTTTTGTGCAAATATCTTGCATGTAAATGGATCTTTCAAGCTGATTGTGTTGTTTTTTATGGCCCACATCTTTACTGTTTTTATTTACATGCAACATTTCCAACATCAGCCCCATTTCCAACCATAACAGGCATCATTTCTAAGCAAAACACATTGCACACTGCTCCCCCAGCATCAAACAAGAGGCAGACAAAGTTAGCACTTAGCTTAGAGGAGCAAATAGCTGCTAAAGAGACAGATATTTTTCTCTGGAGTTGGTGGAGACCAAAAACAGAGCTAAAAAGAACATGAATATTAGACGATGTTGCTCCTCCTGTTGCACAACTGCTGGATGTGTAAATAGGCAATGTGGTGTTTACAACGTGTTCTGCTGCCCCCGAGTGGACAAAAAAAGTGTCACATGCAGCAACATGGATCGCAGCAAAAACTGAACTAGCAAAATGGTTAATAACTTTCAAATATATTGATCATTTCCATAAGGTATAATGTCTATCCATCCAAATTGGATTTTTGTGCTTCTTAGGATAAGCAGCACATATTTTTTACACATTTAACAGCTCAATAGAGATGGACAGAAAACCGAGGGGAACCAAGCGGGTTGCTAGCAGGTATTAAACTCAGACTCAGAAGCTGACTGAGCTACCTGGAAAACTGCTTACAACTGAGAAATGTAATAACAAAACAAGGGTCAACAAACAGAACTACAAATACTATCAAAATACCAACTGGAATGGATCCATTAAAGTGTAATTGGACACGTGAAATCTTGCAGAGGTATGTGTTGCTCTGATTATATGCTGCTGAGTAAATGAGTATTTGGCACAGAAAACAGCATTTGCATTTTTTATCACTCTGCGGTACCCAGAGACACAACTGTGGTTAAGAGTCTTCAATCTGGAGTAAAGCCTTGAGGTCTGTAATTCAGTTTGCAAGAGATCCTGCTGCACAAAATGAGTGGATGAAACAAGAAAAACAGTATTCCAGAGGGTGACATGTGATATACTTATGATTTCAAACTGAAAAGAAAAAAAAACATCCAAAAACAAACACTAATAAAAAAAATACCACAAAATAAATGCAATCAAACAAAATGAAAAGAAGAGAAATATCCAAAAGATGCCAACCACAACGACAGGCAAGAAAATAACTAACCAAATAAGGCTTCATAAAAGCACAGAAAACCGTGATTTGTCAGAGTTTACTTTCACTTCAGGAGTTAATTAGCTCTTCCTCTGTCAGGATTCGTGTCTTGGCGGCTCATCATCACTTTGCAGTGGCCAAAAAAAAGCAATACAATATCTAAAACAGAAGTCAGACCAGTAGTAAAGAAAAGTCCTTCTCTGCCTCTCAACGTCGTCATTCTAAAATTACTCAATATGCAAATCTAAGAATTAAGAACTAAGTTTATTTAATTAAAATGCAGACCATCTGTGGCTAAAACTGTCCAACAAATGAGCTGGAGTCATGTTGTTTACGAGCTCTTCTTGGCGTGCAATTGATCAGTTTTAAACTCAATGAAACAAAAAGCTAAAATACACCAAAGTGAACTTTTCTGGTGTGGTCTGGAATAAAGTAAATGAGCAGCAGGTGTGATTGCACCCTCGCTGCTCAGATGGAAAACGGCTCCTGGTGTGGTGCATCCTGCTGTGTGCGGTTCACATGGCAACAAGACCCTCCAACCTCAAGAGGTCGGCCACACGGGAATCCTGGGAAGCTGGGCTGTCAGATCCAGCAGCCACTCAGGCGTAGTATATGGAGTAGCAGGGGAGAGGAGCAACATACACACGCTTACACACACACACACGCACACACACACACACACACACACACACACACACACACACACACACACACACACACAGGCACAGACACACACGTGTTCACTCAAATTCCCAAAATCCATCAGCATTATTCCCCATCCTGTATTACTGTCACAGCACTCTGTGCTTGATTCCAGAGTTCCCTTCCTGCTCCCTGGCAGCCGTCTCTGTGTTTTACCCGGGTTAAACTGATACTCTCAGGGGCCAGATGGGTGGCGAGGGCCCAAACTGGCAGGTGGGAGCCAGGGTTTCAAGGGATGCAATTAATCTTGATCAAAATTCCCCCTTTAGGTGTGATTAGAAACAAGCTGAGCGAAGTAGAGAGGCAGAGCATTCCAGCAGCGGGATGGGGGGGGGGGGGGGGAGAGGTGTACACTCAGACCAGGGATAATTTGTCTCGCTAACGAGGATGTAATATTGATCAGGATGCAGACTGAGATCATATAGCACCATGGTGCATATATTTTCTCCTTCATATCGATTTCAAATATTTGACCAGGTCACAGCTTCAAATAGTATCTGATTTGGTTTAGGACAGTTCTAGTATAATGGAGCCCCAAAATTGTAAATATTAGATTCATCAAATCAAATATTATGAAATTAATAAACCTGTTAGTAAATTGTGTAAAATATATTCAGTTGATGATTATTATTATTTTATTGGTGTTTGTTTTTATTACGCCATGTATATTCTTTACCCAAATGTCCTTTTACAAAAATGTGTTCTAATTTTATAATGGCATTTTTCCCAATTATGTCATGTCACTTTTTATTTCATAATCTCACTTTCACAGTACTGAAAGCAGTCACACTGTTTGCCTACGAGAGGCAGTGATTGGCTTAAAGGTGAGGGGGTGTCGACTGTTGTCAGCTCAACCATAATGAAATCATTGGGGAAAAGGCCAATATAAACTAAAAACTTTTGAAAATAATAAAGCAATAAAATAAAATTAAACTGTACACAATTTATATATGCCAGCATTTATTTCATAGTCTCATTTATTTATTTAATGTAACACTTTGGGGCTCCATATAAAGTAGTACCTGTGCGTCTATTATGAGTTGTTCTTACGGAGAAAACAAATTACTATTAAGTGGAAATATAGTATTTTAACATTTATAACCATACAACTGCTTGTGCTCTGTTTCATTGCTTATTTCTTATTTATTGCGTATAGGAGTGTTATTTTTGTGATCATGTTCTAGAGGTTTTTTTCTTCCTGTTGCAGCCCAATTCCCCCACTGGGATCAATATATTTTTATTGGATCTTGTGTTGTGTTTGGCTATTTGACTCAAAACCAAACACTGAGCAGAACGAGAGAGAAGATGCTCGGGTTGTGGCGCATTCATCGCTTTAAATTCAGCGGCTTCCTCATGGATAAAGACCCTTGATCCATCTGAGCTGAACCTTCCGCGTCGACTCACACTGAAGTCGTGCCATCCGTGCTCGGCTTTGATCACCATGTCAACAGATATATCCCTCACTGGAAAAAGGCAAAGGTAGGAAGGAAGAGCGACACGGGGATCAGAAGCCTGCATTTTCAGCAATTAATAGGGCGTTCTACATCATTGGTCTGGGTGAGCGTTAATAAAGCGGAGTGTTTGAGTGGGCCACGAGAGGTTATTTAAATGCAAAAGAGCCCAGGAGCCCTTACCAATCCATCTCATAAACCTGACTGCGGACTAAATGTTTGATTCATAATCTCCTAGTAATGACTTTGCTGTCAGAAGAGGCGTCAGAGTCAGATTTCATCCTAACCTTGTTTGCATAATGCTGCGGGGCCTTTAAGGTGAAATGCAATGACAAAAACCCATAAAGAGCCATTATGCTTCTAATGGCAAAAATCACTCTGAAATCACATTATTTAAAGAATGACTTATGGCGCATCACAACCAGCAGGTTCTAAGCTGTTTACGCGAATCCTGCTGTGCTTCCTTGTTTAGTTGTGTTTGTGTGGATAACACCAGCTGACATTCAAACTCCCGTGACAGCAACAAGGCTCCCAGAGAAAGCAGCAATTATTGGCTCTAGTATACACAAGTTGTTTCCCCTTCGCTTCAGTCTTGTGGTTCGCTCATTCTATTGTCACAAACATCATTCACAGGCTTCACAAATGCTTCCACCAGCGCTAGTTTTCACACTTCATTTGTTAGCATTTGGATATCGCCATAAAATCAACACATTTGCAATGAGTGACTTTTTGATTTGAAATCTGATGAAATTCACAATTTAATAAAACATATTCTTCTTTGTGGTTAGGAGATAGTTGCAGAAAGTCTTGTTTCGTGAGTTTCAAGAGAGTTTAATAAAATCCATGAAGACTTTTTAGCCACAGCAGCAGCATGGCTCTAGGGATGGTAATATCGGTCTGTTGGTCAACTACTTTAATTATATCTCAACAACTATTGGATTCAATTCTGCCTGGGTCAGGCTACATTTGGGTCTCATAGAAACCTTCAAAACAAAAAACATACAGATGTGTGGTTTCACATGTACAGTTGTAGAAATTCTCCCTCCATTACACCACAGAATGTTGTCAAAATGTTTGCCAACTGTAAGTGTCTGCTGACAGAGGACTTCAAGGTGTGAATATTTAGGAACGATACTTCTCTTACACATGCCTACAGTGGAGTGATGTTGTCATACTGATACCAGGGCTGTTGAAAGAGCTAATGAAAGGGAGAGGAGGTTTTCAGGGCTGTTAGTTTGGAAACTCCTAAATTATGTATGTTACGCATACTCCTACAAACTATATAATCCCCATTTCCTACATGGGATTGTAGAGGTGTTCATTTGCAGTTAAAGTAAAGGTTGATAGTTATACTGTCACAATAACGGTTCTTACATTTTATGAGGTTTGGCAGGTGCTGTAAACAACGACAAAGTTCGGTGGTGCAGATAAACAGAGGAGTGAAATATCCCACTGCTGACTGATTTGAATTGATGCAGAAACCTAAAATGATAACCAGCCTAGATGGTTTAAAACACAGTGCAGCATTTGTGCAGTGCAGGAGGTATGAAGCTACTGATGTCATTAGCTTCTACATTCATATTCCAAATGCCTCACAGCTGGGCAATTACTGCCAAGCTTGACAAAAAGCAAGAGGAGAGGAGAAACAGTAACTGCTGCTCACGGATTCATTTGCCAAAAAATCTGCTTTGCACTCTGTGATTTAAAAAAATAAAAAGCAGCACCCATCTTGATCTCTATCTACTCCATGATGTGTGGATCCGTCTGAAGCGCCAGCCTGGAGCGGGACTATCCACCGCAGGTGATATGGAGATCAAATGGCCTGCCAGCCAGCCAAGGCGACCTGTGGCAGCCAGCGCCACCACCAGCCGCCTCTTGAAAGGAGACACAATCCCGATAAATGTATTCCTGTCAACATTGCTGCGATGCCTTTTTAATACAGCCCCCGGAGGATTCAGGGCAAGAACAGCCCGAGTCAAACTCCATTTCTCTGTGCTGAACGAGAGATGTGACAAGAGCCTCATGCAGGTCAGGGACAGTCGGGAGCTGTCTGGAAGCAAGCAGCCATGGAGGATGGATAAAGGCTGTTTTTTTTGTGTGTGTGTTTTTTAAACACGACTGAGTAAACCCAAACCAGCCTGAACAGAGTAGAGCTGCACCTTTCAACCTCAAATTCCATCACTTATTACAGTTTGATTGTTGAGGAGAAGCATAAACCAGGCCATTGGTTTGCAGGAACAGGCCAGCACAAGTGTGGAAAAAGCAATTTAGGGTGCATTTTTTTGCATTCTGGGTCAGTTTGCAAATGTCACACAGAGGGGACTCTGCACAGAGCTGGGGACTCTGTTATTGATCGTGGTAACCCTTCATCCCGGGGGTTGAAGACTAAAAAAAGATTCTGCATTATTCTTACAGGAGTTACTGCATCTTTCTCTTACTGTTTAATAGTATTGATGAAACATACTGCTAACCACACGTCAAAGAGTCAAACAGTAACTGACCTCCATTTAAAACTAATTCAAAGAATTGTTGTTGAGTTGTGTTGCTTGCAGCTGGAAAAATTTGTGTTGTGCCAATCACAGCCCACACTGAAACAAAAGGACAATTTTTACATAACCCTTTTTGCACATTTCCACAAAGCAAAAAATACATGAAAAGATTGGCATGATGAAAAATAAAATTATTTTTAAAAGTTAAAATGATCAATCATCTCAACTTATGATTTTGATATAGTATTTTTGAATTTTGATTTACAGTGAGTATTTTTACTTTCATCATGCATAGTTTTTAATATATTTATTTTTTTCTGGGCCCCTGACTGTCCTATTTCATTCTTCCTCACTCCCAGACACCATTCATTTTGGATTTGAATGAATCTTGAATGAATGAATGAATCGTGTTCAAGCCAGATAAGGTGTTAAATTGTCCTTTGAATAAACTTCTTAGATCATGCTGACAGTGAATGCAGCCTTACTGCATGCTGCATGCTCTGAGCTTCTTTCTCATCTTTTCAGACTATGGGATGCTTTTACACTTCCATCCTTCAAGAGGCCTTCTGAAGGTCCTTCACCTGGTGGCCGATAATCAAATGTTCTTGAAGTCATGCCCTGACATTACTGTAGCAAAGCTTTCATGATGGGCCATCCATCGATTTTATGTCAGGGAGGGAACAATAAGGAATTGATTATGAAATACCCCGTAGACCTTTTTAAGTTCACCTAATTGTATAAGTTTCTTTATGGGGTTAGATTTAGTATGTGAAGCAAAAGGTTTGTTAGGTTTTGTGAGGATTAAAAGTGCAGCAGCTGACAGAACATAAGAAGGCTTACAACTGTTGGGGCAAGTGCAGGTCAACTCCCCTTTCCTCTTTTCTCTGTCCTGATCTGGCCACGTTACACCCTCAACTTTTATTGACATCTGAAACATTTGAGCACTGAATTTTGAGCCTTGCAGACAGTCAAAAAGCAGGGCAACAAGGTTGGAAGAAGGAAGCAAGCCTGCAGGCAGGCAAGACTTCTCATCATGTTTACTTGTCTGGGTGAGATAGTCACGCCTCTTTACAATGACAATAAAATGCCTGTGTGCATAATATTGTGCACTTGACTTCAGGAAGTTCTTGTCTGATTACAGCTAAATTAGAACAGGCTGGAAAACTTGCAGTAGTGTGTTATTGTATTGCTGAATAATTATTTTTTTGGTAAATCAATTATTAATTTAGCAGTAATGCTTTAAAAGTCATTTTATGGGGCCTTAATGGACATTTTTAGTGTCTCATGATGACTACTGTTTTAGAGGTTTTGATTCTGTACTTGTGCAGATGCTTATTGCTTCGACTTTTAGCTATAAAATGGCCCAATTTAAAGATTCCTTATTTTTTTTCTCTTGCTTTTTGATCTTTCATCCTTTTATTGCTCCTGATTTATTTCATTAAATGGAGTAACTTTTAAGTCACAGTCTGTTTGTGTTTTATTACACTGGTACAGTAAGGGATTCTTATTGGACACAGTCTGTCTTTATCAGCCTTTTAGAGCACATTAGCCGAACCCTAACACGCACACATGTGATCCACAACTTTTGCATTAGGTGCTCTCCAGAGTGTTTGCTTCGTCTGAGATCAAAGTGGACTGGAGGTGTAGCCGCAGAGTCAGTGCAGATTACAGTGGACTGCCAGGTTTGGTTTGCTGCCAGCGGGCTACTTTGGAACAGCAGAGCCGTGGCATTTTGCTGTCATACTCATCAGATTTTTTTTGGGGGGGAAAACGTATATGTAGCCCATCAGTTATTCCGTACGTAGTCCCTTCACTGCACGCCTTCACCTGCTGCTACAGCAGTAAAGTCCTCTATCACATAGTGTTATTACACTGAGGTTTAATGATCAGTGTTGGGCAAGTCACAAGTACTCTTTTGAAAAAGTAATTACTGTAGTTACTACTAATTACTCAACAGCAATTACATACATGACATGTCACAGTACCTTTGTTACATAGCCTCTGCACCCAAATACAGAAGATTTAACATGAGACGCTTGAAAATGAGATGCTTTAGTTTAACAAGCAGCCGTTTTGAGGCCTTTGTAGTGGTCATCCCCAGCTAACGTTAGCTTAGCCCCGGTGACTGTACACAACACTTCACTTCAGGTGATTCTGATTGAAGGCTAACCTAAGGCCAATTTTAGCACGCTGCGTTTCTCCTCTTTCGTTAGAGGCTAACCTCCTAACACCTCCAGCTGCTGTGCCAAGCTAACAAATTGCTTGCTTGCCTGCTTTTGACTATTCATACCTCTGAGTGATGGACAAACACTTGGCATTGCCACAGCTGCCACTAATGAACCACAGAAGTATACAAGCCCTTGTACTGTTCCATCCCTGTTTTTTTAAATCAGGCTTTTTGTATTTCTTTTTTTGCAATTTCTACATGGTGGATGGAACAGATAGTTTATAGACTTTTTTGGTAGACTCTCACATTATGAAAAGTGCTTTATAATTACATTTAAGCGACTGAGAATCGTCTGAATTGATGTCTGAGGTGACACCAAATCATCCAGATCTTTGCTGTTTGGCCACGAACCAAGGCTGACGAGCAATTCTACAGACTAAATGAAGCCCAAAATTCTTTTAGCAGAGTCAATGTGCTTTAGGGACATACATGTTATTGAGAATATTGCTCCGTACAACTTTATGTACTGTATACTGTATATAAGGATTCATAGTACAGTTCATAGGTATAAAGTATCAATGATTGATGAGTCTTTTAAATTTAACTGAGAAAGGTAAGAAAAATAATCTCAACATTGTAATAATATGAATATTTGAACCTCAAGTTTGAATAAAGGTCACACAGAACATTATAATCCCCACTAAGTACTTGTGCTCAATCAGAAATCATATATTCAGAGGAAGCGAAAGATAATTTTGGCATCTTTGTGGGTGGTTTTGTGAATTTAATAACCAAATAAGTCTAGATGAAGACATGGCTGCTCACGACCTTCAGCGGTTTTTACCTTTTATCGAGCCGCTGCAGCTTTGACAGCTTTGTTTTCTTTGTTTTGAAATTCTAAACCCACTTCTACACTGAGTTCAGAAGAACTTACTTTCTCTCAAGAACCCTTAATTGCTTACAGCAACAGGCCTGTCACAGGTTATAGCTCAGACTGCTAATGATTAACTCAGTATAATCACAGTCTCTCGGGACTTGCAAACCAGAAAAAAGGCCATACATAATTGCTGAGAGAAGTTTCTGACTAGTATTCAAACTAGACAACTAAACAAAAAATGGTTATAAATCATTTAGCATAAATAAATGTTAATTTAGCTAATGCCTTGTTGTATATAGTCATTGTAACATACTATATCTATATATAGATATAGATATATGTATGTTTACATATATATATATATATATATGTTTGTTTTTATAGATTTTAAAAATCCTCTTCTCCACAGAAAGTTGAGGCATTTTCCTGTTTTCAGGCCGTCTCCACAGGTTAACACTGTGAGAATAAATATAATCCCATTTTGTTTCAAGTCAAGGCTAGAAATCAGCAAAGAAATCTTTTTTTCAACTTAAAGAAATTGGACTTATTCTCTAGAGTTCAACCATCTGAGTTGTAATCAACATCCATCCAAACCAAACATCCCACATCTCATTTCAACAAATGATGTGCTGACAAAATAATACTCAGGGTACAAATGCATTTACATATAAATTAAACCCTAAACCCAGCGATGGCTGCTCAGAAATGCTGCGTTATGAGTCAATAATTTAGACTAATGACTGCAATAATAGCAGTGTTACTGTAAAACAATAGAAGTGGGATATCATTCTACTATAGCACGTGTTCCCAGCATCCTGACAGGCACCAGCATCAGTTTTGTGTATTTATTTCCTTAACAGCATAATGTGTGACAGACAAGATGAGAGCTGACTGCAGACAGCACTTCTCATTTTTAAGCGTGTTATTGATCCCATTTAGGAAAGCTTTATATGCACAAAAAAAAGGCCTAATGTTGCATGTTTATTTTTATCTTGTCAGACAGTGTAGAAACGTGGCCTTGTTGACTCTCATGTTCACATATCCCCAAAAGGCTTGATTAACACAGAGTCACAGCTTTGGCAGTGTTTTTCCGTAATACTGGTGCAGTTATCAATAATTACAGGGTTTATATGTTAATAACTTGACATTTTAAAAATCACCCGACATTATATTTCCATGCTTAAATATCAGGTTGCACATTGACAAGTGAGGTGTTAACGAGCTGAAAAGGATCTAAAAAAAACACACACACATCATCACCAAAGGAGAGGGAAAAAAAGAATCTCTTAATAAAGACTTCTCCAATGTGACATCCAGTGTTTAAAAAAGACTGGTGCCATGATGTGCCCTAAAATATCCCTTGTTGGGAATATGGATGTCTGCTTAAGCGTCAGCATGTATGCCAGAGAAAGCCTCTCAGGCTGGGTGCGCCAAACTATCTGCTAAATTTCAAGTAGCATTTCTGAAGCCTTCCTTAAGACTCGTCGTAGTGTAGAGCTGAAATTTTTAACTTTTCTTTCATAGACTGTATTTAAAGCTGCTATAACACTTTTATATTAACAATGGGTCAAATATAATGTAAAGGGTGTCATTTGTAATCACAAACCCAGCCAAAACAACTATCGCTTGACTCTGCAATTCGCCTGATTGTTTTAGCTTCTTTTAGTCTTTCCATCCAGAGCAGGCAGATCTTTTCAGTGAAAAACATACTGTACTCTACCTGCCCAGCACCGAACAGCAGACAAGAAGTTAGTGTCTAGCTGAGCTGGTGAAAATAATCTAGCCTTTAGCAGCGAAAGAGCCAGATATGTTTCTCAAGAGTCAGTGGATCTAAAAAGAGAGTGAATATTGGACTTGGATGTGTTGGGTGGCTGTGAGAGTTTGTTGCAAATAAGGGGGTTAAAAATTAGTTTTCTGGGAGGGTATCTGAGGCTACATCTACACTAATACGTTTTCTTTGATCTGCGTACACATGAGCATTTTAGCACAGTTTCAGAAAGAATCTCTGTCCATATTACATGGCTGAACACACAAATCACATGACAGGGCATGCAAGTGCCGGTGTGAACAGGAAGCAGATTGTCTACTCTGCGGTTGGTTGGTGCTTAGTTGCAGAAAATACTACAAACAAAGAACAGCAATGGAGAAAAGTAAGACCAGAGACAAACAACCAGGTGTTACTGAAAGTAAGTGTTCTAATTTGTTATTATTCATGTTAAATTTACCACTGGTAGTCAAGGCTTATGTTGTTTGTTTTCATCTGGGAAAGGGTCACATTAAAGGGGCGTGACGAATCAGAGAAGTACTCATCGTGGCTGATAAGATCCAGTTGGGACCGAACGTGGGGGTCTGCATCATCGCTTTAACACGACTCAGTTTCCTGGAGTAAAGTGGACGCTAGGTGTTAACTAAAGTTTTAAAACAAAAACATATTAATGTGGATGTGGCCTGAGTCACCAGTGATGTGCATATTAACAGCTTGATATTACACAGAGTAGTAAGTGGCTGCCTTAACTGCACCGACACCAAACCGTATTTGAAACTTATCCCTATAAGTGAGAGTCCCAAAGTCTGTTTTGTCAGCTAAACAGGAGATAATTTAGTGGTGTGAGATTCACAGTCCACTGGGTCATTGTGAAGCTTTTCCACTGCTCCTCTAATGAAACTGTAAACTGACCCCTCGGGATCGCCTGCCACATCGATTGATTGCAATTTTACCTCCTCTGCAATCGCAGGCGACTGTAGATTGCCCCCTCTGTGGATGCGCTTGTGTATGATTAGCTTCACTGTGACAAAAAGGCATTAAAAACAAAGCACAGGGCCTGTTGGCGTCACGTCAGCAGTGAGCTGAGGTGCAACACTGCAAACCTGAATGCTCCTCCACTGCTTCCACTTTGCCCTCACAGCTGTGCCTTCAGTTCTTTTTCACTCTGCGAAAAGGTTAATGTGTTTTCTAAAAGCAGTTGTGCGCCGGCATGTTTTTCAAACTTTTTAGACCAAGTTAGACTGTCTGACGGCAAATCAGATCCTGATCTCCTCTCTGGACCATATGCTGCAACATATGTTTCACAGGCTTCTTGATAACGCCAATAACTTGGTGTTTTGTTTTGTTGCTGTCATCTTATCAGCCAGCCGTTTATTCTCAGTACATGAGACATTGTTGGTGACTGGCGTGTTGCATAATTTGGAGCAGAATCGTAGCTGTTACTGGATCAAATACATGCAGAAACTTGCAGGATTTTTTTCTTGGAAAAAACAGCATTGCCTTTTGCCAGCATCTGTATGTTTCATTTGCAAGGCACAAATTTGGTCCTACAAAAACTTTATGAAGACAGGTAGGACCTGAAATAAAATGTTCCTCACATAAACCAAACACCTCAGTTGGTGCGGAGGCCCTCAGAAATGTGTGAATAAACTGTTTTTTTTTTGCATTTAGCAGCTAAAGAGCCAGGCATCTCAGGAGTTAGTGGAGACTAAAGCAAAGCTAAAAGGAGTGTGAACATTGGACTCCGTCGGGTGACCTGAACCACAACTCCAAATGAATGCTAATGCTGCTCTGTGTCTCCTGGGTGTTTAAATAGCTACTGAGGTGACCATTTCACACCTATTCCTCTTACCAAGACATGTCCTTTAATCTGCTGTAAGCTAACTCCCTATCAAACCGCTCTATTCAAAGAGCCATACTAGCATCTGTATCGGATGGATTTTTTATTTTTTTTATTTTGGAAGGAAGATGCTGCTTCAGGAAATCATTTGTTTCCTTTTAGCAATCCACCCCTCCATAGGACCTTCACATGCCCAGCAAAGGCAATCGTTAAGAGCTTCTTTTTTCTGATGCCATTAAGGTCTAATATATCAGTTGTGCAGTCAATTGTACTTGACAGGCAGCTTCTTGAACTTGAACTGGGTCATCTGGTGACAGATAACATGGCCTGTTTGTTCAATTTCCTCCTCTGCAATGGCATTGCTCTGAAGTGAGTTATTATAAATCACTGTGGATGCGTTCATCATGTATCTTGTCAGCACCGGGGAGAGTGGTGCAGTTGCTTTTGTGTGTGTGTGTGTGTGTGTATGTATGTGTGTGAAAGAGACAGAGAGAGAGCGATAGCACAGTAGGTGAAAAGGAAAAATGAGAGAGGACAAATAGGACAGGTAACAACTTGAGCATGTGCGCAATTTATGTCACTTTGTGTGTGTGTGTGTGTGTTTGTATTTTATGTGAATGTGTTTATTCAAAGTCAGTGTTTCTGAGAACACATATGATGTGTATTTACACCTAGGTGGGAGTGTAAACCTGTGCACGTTGTGTGTGTTATACGTGTGGCAGGTGGAACCACACAGCCCAGATCACCCCTGGGGCCCAGGAGAGGCTCCTGTGTATGAGCTTTAATGTGACACAGAGATAATGAAGCTCTGGGGGGGGGGGGGGGGGGGGGGGGGGGGGGGGGGGGGGGGGGGGGGGGGGGGGGGGGGGGGGGGGGGGGGGGGGGGGGGGGGGGGGGGGG
>JAVQJL010019891.1:0-17424 GCA_036024295.1 Nannoperca obscura | reverse complement strand
TACTGTTTATTATTCTTTTTTCAATAACTTTATTGAGCATTGTAACTGTATCAAAAAGCAATTTCCCTTCTGGGATTAATAAAGTATTTCTGATTCTGATTCTGATTCTGATTCTGATTGAGCTTTTCAAAGCAATTTTTTCCTTTCCTAAGGAAAGGAGCAGAACTTTATTGAAAATTTGCATTAGATAAAGCAGGATTTTTTATGTTAGACTGCACTCAAAAATGTACCATTAAATGTCAACTACCATCACGAGAGGAGGCTACTTGGAATGTCTTTAGTAATGGACCTGGATCCAATACTTATACACTAGGCAGATCAGTCTATATAACAGAGTGAGGGCGTGTTGCACAGACTGTACATATGTCTCCACATCATGAGAATTTACACAGCTTAAATGTATGTCAAAAAAGATACGTATTAATGAATTAAAGTCAGATAAAAGTCCACTCTAGTCTACTGTATATTTCAAAAGAACACTATTTGAATCTGAGATGTAGAAATATACATTTGCTTAATATAAAATAAGTTTTTCTTTTCAGAGGTCGCTATTCTGAACAAACAAAACAAATTGACAATGCATTAAGTGAGTGTAGTGCAAAGTTTGAACTTGAACCGTTCCCCCCCACCAAGAGTAACTTCCTTCTGCGCATTCTCAGGATACCTGTGCGCGTGCTCGAGGGACAGAAGCGCGTGTGATGACGGTTCGGTAGATTTTCAAAAGTAGCTCCTTTAGGTGAGTTTATTTACATTTAGTTACATTTTGGTAGCGCATTGATACTATATTAAGTTGGCTGGCATCAACTTAACTTGCCGCTTACTGTTTACTTTTTGCAAATCTATCTAACATTTAACGAGGTTAGCTAACTAACATTAGCTAAAGTCTGACTGGCTGCTAGCTAGCGTTAATGCCCGCCGAGAATTTCTACCGCGGAGAACCACCTTCAGTGTTAACCAAGTTTGCTCGGCTGAATGTTGGAAACTGTTTATCTGATGTGAGGTCTTTAACATAAGCGCAACTTTCAAGTTTCTCCATCACCAAGCATAAAAAATGTTCGGACTTGAGCTAACGTTAGCTACAAACGTCATGCTACACTGAAGAACATAAGTTAGCTAACTATAACTAAACTCTGGTGACAAGTTCATCTCAGATTTATTGTTGCTTTATTCGCTACAATGACAACAAAGTGTGCTTAAATTTAGGGGGGGGGGGGGGGTGAACATTGTAACATAACGTTCTGCAAATAAATTAACACTGCTCGTTGTAGACCTGAAGTTAATGCAGGTTTGTGACTGATATTTAGAAACCAAAGACATTATATTTTTGAGGACTGCGCCATTTAAGTGACCATATAAATAGAAAAACTAAGTTGAGCTGCAATTCATATTCGTTTCATGTGCAAAACCCAGACAAAGTTGGTGTTTTTGGAAATTATTTGTTCTGTTTTTCTTACCTTTTAATTCAGTATAAACCTCACACTTTGAGATCGTGAGGGTAAACCCACCAGTGTGTGTTGAGTCACTTCTGTCTCAATTGGGGCTAGGTTTAGTGTTTGGGTTAGTCATGATGTTTTTATTAATGGTGCCGCCAAGGATTGAGTACAGTTCTGTATAAAATCGTGACCTAACCAGCAGCGCATTTTGTTTAATCGGTCTGAACATTCATTTAATAGAATAATAACAAGGCCAAAACAATATGAAGTTAGAACCCAATGTGACCATGTTTTCTTTTGAGAGAGATCATTGTTCCAAACAAACTGATGCAGTTTTCCATCTGAGTGTTGTCTAAAAGCCTTTTTGAGGAAGCAGTAAAGACCTTCTCTTTTGTCAGCAGCTGACAGTAATAACTCTTTGTGTGAGACTGTTTGCATTCTCTGTTTCAGACACTGGGCTTTGACAATAATTAAGAGTGGCTCTACTCTAGAGAAGTTGTAGTGGACATGGATTTTACTGTAGAAGGTGAGTGAGCACAAAAGCCATGTTTAAAACTTGGACAAATGGGTTCAGTTATTTAGGGGAGAATCTTGTTTGATTTTATGCACGATCAAATGAACAGAAATATCTTAGCTTTTTTAGAAATAGTTGATTGGGAGCAAACTGATTATCTGATGGATGTGTTTTTTTTTTTCTCTAAAAGACAAGATTTTCAATAGGCTCAATTCACCCAAATGCGAACCCTTGAAACCTCTGTCAGCATGTTCAAGGATGATCACCTGCGACCAAGTGGCCAGTCTGCATTTCCCAAGAAAGCTTTCTAATCCATTCATAAATTTTAAAATTGAGGTTGTGAACAATCCCGTTAAAAAAAGAAAATTGGATGAATCCAGTTCTGATGGTGGTTATGAGACTCCAGCTAAAAAGGCCTGTAGTCCAAAGGCTTTGTCCCCAGACCTTGGGTGTTTTATGGACTTCTGCTGTCCCCCTGCAAGACAGGACTCGATGTCCCCTTTTGCCATCTCTAAGACACAGGCTATTGGTAACGAAATAAAAGAAACCGTGAGCTCTCAGCCACACTTGGAGCATGTGGAATGTGGGTCCTCAACAGAGCCAGGGGGTGATGAGGGAACTGCACCACACAGTTTGAAGTTTGAGAAGATCCTAATAAATCCTGCACTTGACTTTGACTGTGATGTTGACGACATTTTGTGCCTCAATCCCTTTGGCACTTGCGCTGCCGGAAGATTGTCCAATAATGTAGAGAGCTACAAAAGTCCAAGTAGCAACACATTTCTTAATAAGCCAGTCTTAAATCCCACCGTGGTGTATGGACAAGAGTTGGAAAGAGGAGGTGGACAAGTGCAGCAAGGACGAGAGGAGCTGAAGAAAGAAATCTTTTTGAATGTAAGAAATGTAGAAGAGGATAAGGGTTATTTCTCCATGTCCTACATAAAGGACCTTAAAATAGGAAAGGACCCCTCTCAGTCAGTTTACACTCAGCTGCCTCCAGCTACCTCCAGCTCCCTGCTCAGGAAAGAAGTGCCAGAGGATGAGTACCATCCTGAAAGTTCATCTGAGCCAGGTTGTCACAAACAAGCTGTGCTGTCTGAACAGCACATTTCTTTTACAGTTAGTGACTTGTGTCCTATTGTAAGTGGGCCACAGTTGGAGTCTGTGATCTCTCCTGTAGAGCCTTTAGATGGTGATGTTGAAGAGGTGTGGAATATTGGTCCCCCTATGCTTGAATCATCACTGTGTCACAGTGTTACTGTGAAGTTGAATGCTGGTAGTGAGCAGAGCAGACAGGTGTCCGAGGGGGCGGATGGAGGGGTGATTGAGCCTACCCAAGAGTGTGAGGCTATAGTTGTTGAAGAGGAAGCCACGCTGGACACCAGTTATGAAACCACATTACCTCTCCGAGTACAGGTGAGCCGCTTCAGTTGATGTTATCCTGCATACTTTTTACTGTGCTAATTTTGTATAGTATATAGTGTGCACATTGTATGTATACACACACACACACACACACACACACACACACACACACACAATAACCTCTGTGCTTTTTCAAGGTGAAATCAGTTGTGGTGGCTCCCAGTCAGCTCACCTACAGCAGTAAGTCAGTACCACCTACTCTGCCAGAGCACAGCGCTAAGCCTACCAAGCCTAGCCCAAAGGAGAACAGAGGTTCCCACAATGCCAAATGTGTCAGCACTGCCAGGTACTCTAGTCCCCTCTAGAGGGAGCCGTATGATCATATAAAACAGTGTGGAAGTTGTGGCATAGTGGTTGAAAGGGTAACTGTGTCTATCCTTGACAGTCTCATATTTTGACTTGTCTGCCTTTCTGTGTGATCAGTGTCTCTAGGCCCATTTTCATCGAGCATAGTTTTGCTTTCACCATACACTCATAGATTTCTGTCTGAAGCATGAGATGTGTGGTGCGGCTGAATGTGGTTAAGAGTATGTGTACAGAGATATTGTGTTTTTCAGGCCGGTGATCTTCGACAGGGAGGCGGACTGGCAGCGCGAGAAACGCCTGTATGTTCATTCAGTCACCAGACACATCAATGAGAAACAAGGAGCAGATCAAAGTATGTCCCTGAGCTCTACCAGAAACACAAGACAACCACACTAATGCATCCTTTAATGAGATTTTCATAGCAATACAGTGATATGATGCACCATTAATGGGAGAATGTGAGAGTAGAGCTGGATGATAGTCTCTCTGTCACTGTAAATAAACGTTTTTATTTTTAAATCTCGATTTGACAAAGCACGTTTGTGTTTTTTGAAGATGTCATGACTGAGCTGATGAACCTGATGACCCATGTGGCTGACCAGACACCAGGCTCTAACGGCAGGCAGTGGCAGCATCCGTCTGACCTCACAAGCAGGTAAATCATTGGGTTTCTTATCTACCACTTCATGTCTAATATGAAGAGGTGTGCATTTCAAAGAATCCTAAGGCAGATCTCTTTCAACCAACGTCAAACCTATAGCTTGGGATCTGTGCTTACTTTCAGGAACTACCAAAGAAGGTTTGGAAACATGATGCCAACAATGGCCCTCCATGAGTGGCAGGCCAAGAACTGTCCAACACACAAACGCTTTGCCAAGGTCCCAAAAATCTTTCAAAGAAGTCCGTTTCCTTAAATAACCGCCTTCTTGTGAACGGATTGCACTTAACTGCACACTAATTTAATCTAATGTTATACTAGGCACAAAGGGGGGCTCATATCAGTGTTTGCATTGTTTTTCTTTCTTAGTTGAATTTGTGGTGTGTAGTTTTGGTTTGTCAGTTTGAGTGTCCCATTATATTTTTGTTTCAACTATGCATGTCCCTGTATATGATAAGTAATGCATGTTTTAAGGGGTTTTGATGTTTTGGATAATTATGCTAAGGAACAAGCACTCGAGGGTTTTGAGCTTGCCTTTTTATTGTATTTGAAACTATGCCTGTTTTAATGTGTATTTAAGTACGTTTTGTACTTCAGTTGTTTGTTTGTTGAGATTCACCATTCATGTTTACTGAGTTCCTGTTGATTTCTTGCCTATGATGGCCTCCCATCTGTTTCTGGTTGTTATCCCTGCACATTTATCCAGCCTGTTCAACTTCCACTACAGTTGTCACCCTCTGTTAATGTTTGCTGAATAATGCTGCATCTTTGTCAGCTTTATTCTGAGTCTACTTCGCAGCGTCAGAGAGCTGTGCACAGGTATAGGCTGACCGAAGTGACCCCATGGAGCCCAAATACATGGAAGTTATCAGCATGGGTCCCGTCCGTTGAATAATGCAGGTTGTTAAAGTAATCCTGTCGGTGCAGATAGGGGGGCAACCTGTCCCTGGTCAGCCATCCAGAAGGCAGAGGTGTGTGGGTGACAGTGAAGGCCTCGTGACGCGTGCTGTGCAGACTGTAGGGCACATGTGCAGTCGAGCAGCCGCAGCACCTCTCCGCACCTTCCAACAATGTGTTCCCCCTCCAGTGTCATGAACAGGATCTCAGCAGTGAGGAAGCTGTTTGTGTTCGTCTGACGTGCCTCAGTTATTCTGCGGCTGTGTTGGGTTTTGTCAAAACAAACTGCGTGGCCAAAGACCAAAGAATCTGAGAGATGGAAGTGTCAGCTACAAAATCCTGGTGCTTCATTTCTGCTGCACTGTCAAGCCAACGATTTCTCTTATATTGATGAATAAACAATCTAATGTGGGACTTGAGGAAGATTCAAGTGATTTGTTGTGTTTAGCTATTTAAATCTCATTGATTTCAAAGTCATTGCAAATTCAGCCACGTTTTCTTACACAAGTTGCTGAGTCAACAATAAATGCAGTAGCCTGAAACCATGTTGTTGGGTACATTTTTTTCTCGGGCAAAACTCCATTCCTCCCCAGTAACAGAAAGGCCATTGTAGTTCTCAGCTTTTTTGATGGAGAAAACTGAAGCCTGGTGAAATCTGAGATTCACATGTATTATTCACTAAAGAGAGAGCCTGTCTTCCAGGGTTCTGTTTTCTGTAAAGAAAATAAAGAAGGGGGGGGGGGGGGGAAGACCACCCTGACGGTTGTCCAGAAAGGCTTAGAGTCTTAGACAATGTCATATTTTGTTTTCAATGTCACCACATACTGTTAAAGTTCTCAATTAAGATCAAACACTTTAGTGGAAAATATTATATATTTTTTATTTGATTTAAGCATACACAAGTAAGCATACACCATATTCTTCATAATTGAAGCTGTGTAACCTTGTGCATAATAGTTAAACCATGCTAGCCCTCATTAAGCAATGACTGCTGTACACTTCATACAATGAATATAAACATGATAGCACTAATAAAGCAGTTCATTTTTCTAAACCATGCTTCTTTGTGGATCTCATTTCTATTTTTCAAGAATCCATAATGAAATAGTCCCACTTCTCTATTATCAGTGATTAATTTCACTTTCCAATCATGTTTCTAATCTCATACAAAATACACATTGTGTAAGTTGTTTTGAAAAAGCCTGTTTCTCTGCTGCCCTTTTGTATTGATAGTCCATTACTGCTACCAAGCATACAGTATTTCTCAGGCATTGTATCGTACGTACAGTAGCATGAGAAAACACCATGGGCCTCACACTGAAACAAAGTCCTCAGTGTGTTAAGAGTGATTTGCTACCACCGGGCTTTAGAGGAATGTTGAGTTCTTACAGTCGTCACCATTAGTCGAGTGTGATTAAGGAAAAAGATTTTTCATCTGGGGCTGACAGCTTAACCTGTTATACCCAGAAACGCCAATAGTGTCTGGATGTCCTCACAGCTGTAAACCACTTCAATCCAAATTAGTCTGGATGATTATATATGATCAGTTTGTTTCTTTAGCAGAAGGATCAGTTAGGTCCACACATGAGCACCGAGCAAGCTGCCAATTAGATACCCAGATGTTTTCCACTAATCCACCCAACATGTAAGATCTCTGTGTAGTCGTTTAACATGGTCAAACCCACCTTTATGTAAAATCAAACTGAGTGCTGGATTATCCTGTCTGCGTAGGAGGACTCACTGGAGCACTTTTCTCATATGCAGAAGCTGAAACTCTTAAAAGAACAGTGTGACATTTTGAGAAATATAATTACTATTCACTTTTGTACCAAGTGTTATCATTCCTGTGCACGCTGTGTAGCTGGACTCAGTAGCTGGTCAGCATTGTAGTAGCTTGGTAGCTTAGCATGAAGACTGGAAAAGGGGGGACAGCTAGCCTTGCTCCAGTCTTTATGCTAATCTATGCTAACAAGCTGCTGGCTGTAGCTTTATATTTATTGCACAGGTATGAGAGTGGCATGGATCTTCTCAACTATCTGCAAGAAAATGAATAAATGTATTTCCCAAAAATGTCAAATTAATAACCGTAACCATCAACCTGCAGCAAAAGTCGACAATAGCCCTACATTTGAATCAGTTATAAGGATTACATTATTTACAATGACAACATAGAGAATCATCATTTGAAGTTGATACACTGAATGAACTTTACTCAGTCGAACCTCTGTGACAGCTTTTAAAGTAAACCTCTTATGTTGCTAGCTGAAGTTAAACTCACTTAGGCAACTGAAGAGGAAAGTAAATAAAAAGAGATGTCTACAGGGAACGCCACTGAGAAATATACTGTTGGCAAACTTAAGATATGGCCCTAGTTCAAAAGTTCAAAGAAATCATCCAGGGGACAATCATCATTATCCTTTACTGTGTGGATGAATGCCCGTCGATTGGAGAGCCAGCTACTGGTGCAGTGTTCCTCTGGAAAAATGGATTCAACCTTCAGCCGCAGAAGTTTCCAGTGAGGTGCTGATCGCTCTGGGCACGGGGGGGGGGGGGGTCACCAAGTTTGTCCTGGGAACAGCTTAAACACCTGTGTTAATCGGTCAGAGGGGCCCCTGCAACTTTCTTTCTCCCTTTCCCACTGTGGCTTTACTTTAAACCCGCTGTTGCCTGTTTACATGAATCAGTGCTCAATGGAGGAGCGCAAGCTCGAGCTCTTGCGCTCTTCTTAACAGAGGGAGTGATAGAGGCCTGCCCTTGCATTAGTCATCATTCCACCACAACCTTCATTGCTCTCTCTTAACCGCCTTTACTGCCTCTCTCTTCCACCACACTCAAGTCTATGACCGGTTGTGTTTGTGTGCACACATGTATTTGTCTGAGTTCACAATAAATGACTGTGAGACACAGTGTCGCAGACTGAGATGGAGTCCAAGCAGAACAAGAGGAGCTGATGTGTTCATCATTCAGCCTGTCGATACAGATTTCCAGTGTCTGAATGGCTCTCAATCATTATGTTTGGATGATTATTTAAAACAGACAGTCTTTTGGTATTGCACATAAACAGCACAGTGGCATAATGTAATAGAAAGACATAATAGAAGAGTGCTACGAAAAAGGTCACTGATGACACGACTGTAACAGTGGTGTATTAACAAAAAATATCACCTACATTTTCACCAGTAGTAGTACCCTTTACATTACATTTCCCACATCAGTCTTGTCATGTTTCATTAAAGGCTCTATACTGACACCAACAAACAAGAAGGAAATATAAAATGTATTTACACATTAAATGCCAACCATTTCTTCCCGATTTCCAAACTCACCTCACATTAGCTTCCTTTTTACTTTGCACACAAGTTTAAATATCATGTGGGAGCTAATGAATATGACACAAAGGTGAGATACGGGGCCTTCCATCTTATTAAGTAAATCATAAGATACAATTATTTTTAAGGCAGCACTACTGAGTTTGAATCAGCCCTCAAATACACCATTTGCTTTCTTAAAACGAGTTCCCTTACAGTATACAGTGCACAGTACCGTATGGCGACAGTTGATCCCTCATCTCTGTCTTTTGCCTCTTCAACATGGAGTTTACACAAATGTTGAGTTTGATTTGTGAAAAAAAAGTCTTGATACAAGCCCTTCTGTTCAGGATGTCATAAGGATGTCTCGGGGTTGAAGGTTTGGGCTTTTCCATGCTCTCCGTCAGAAACTTTATACAACAGCGCTGAAAAAAAAAAAGAGGGATCACCTGCAAATGATGCTCAGGATGAATTCCCTCTTATACAATGTGCCAGTTGTTCATCTGTCTGAACAATGCATGCTGGGAGGTCGAGGTGAAGAGGCTACATAGTTTGAGTCCTCGCTTCCGTGCTTCTCTGAAGACCGTTATTGCTGATATAAGGGATCTCTTCGGTGTCTCTACAGTCAAGTCCACTTCTCCAGAGACATCCATCCTTTTAAAGTTAATTAATTAGATGAACAAACCGTTTCTTTCCCAGAATGCTTTGAAATGCATCACCCTCAAAGTGAAAGACAAGGAAATACTAAAGGGCCCATCCTGGGTGTGGAATGTAACGTTTCAGAAATCTATAATAAAAATATGTACAGAATTAGAGGACAAAAGCAAACGTGACCAAGATATATACGTGTTGAGATCCGAAGATGCCTTTAGATATGAGCAAATTAGTTTTGTCTCTTCCTAAAAGATTGTGGGACTCAGCTCTGGTGGTGCTCTGGCATCATCACAGCACATCTAAGAAAGAAAAGGCTTCCTAAATTAGCCAGGGGGAGTCTGGATTCCCTGAGGTGGGAAAACGAGCTTGCCAGATCGAAAATATTCTCCACAGGACGGCAAAGAGTTTTTGTCTGAGGGAAGGAGCAATAAATAAGGAAATAAATCGGATACCAGAACAACAGGTTCTGGTGGCACCTTGTTAAAAGTAAAATAAGTAAAACAGTGTGGATACACTTGAATGATCTACAGTGTCTAACTTTAACTTAAAAAGCATGGAAAACAGGATGTTGTGATTAGATAAGGTATAGATGAGATTCAAGTACAGGGGTACAACTCAGATCTGTGGTCATTGATAATTCAGTGAAGAAAGAGGTGACAGAGGGAGAGATAGAATGAAAAGGTCTCTGGGTCTGTTCATCAGCTTTGGTCCCTGGGGTTGGTTTATCTGCAGTCTCTCCACTGCTGGAGCCATTTGGCCCTAATCTCTGCTTCCCCAAGGTACAGTAGTTATTGAGCACGGTGCAGCCACTGAGCTCTCGCTACACTCACTCCGCTGCTGACTCTGCTCTCAGACCTGCATCGACCAGGCGGTGCCTGACCCCCGGAGTCCTGCAGGCTGGCTTCAGCGCCGGGGCCCGCGCCAAAGAAGAGCAAGCGCTGCCGAGGGGCCCAGAGTCCCAGCCTCATCCTGACAAGCAGATGGGCTTAAAAGGGGCCCGCTTGTTTGTGAGAACACAAAGTCTTTTGGATAAAGAGAAGACGTCCTGGCAGTCACACCTCAATGATGTTGACAGATGGCATCCTATTGTTGTTGTTGTTGTTCTTGGGGAACTGTGGGAGGAAAGAGGAGGATGACAGGTATAAGAAGGCTGGAGGACTCACATGAATCATCACAATATGCTTTTTCACTGAGCATGAGGATGCCTCTGTACTTACGATGCTTTGTTGGTGTTTACAGTAAGACAGTGAAAAGAATCAAGATGTGTTTTAACTTTTGGTTTCTGCACTAATTCAAACACAGGAAATGGATATGGTATGGGGCTGTGTGCATTGATCAAAAAAGAGCTCATTAGAAGCAATGACTTGTGTGATTGCTATTTGAATATTGCAAAGTCATGCACGTAATGGTGCCATGTCGAAGCGGCCTGAAGGTTCAGATGACACTATGATTGCGCATGAAGCGTCAGTGTAAAAAGTCTAAAAGTGGCCGGGACCATTCACCTGCCCGGCGCTGCAGAGGGAGAGGCACCCGGGGGGAGGAGGAGGGTGGGTTATACCTTACTGCGCAACAGCCCCCCCGTCGGGTGTTCAGGAGTACTACACTCGGAGGAGTTTTTGGCTTTGTCCTTGTTGTTGTTGGGCTCGTTATCTTTGATTATGTCGTACTGGCGACAGAAGAGAGCGATCACACCTGCGAGGAGAGACAGAATGGATTCATGATCAGCCAACTCTGGTTCTCTTCTAAAAATAAACAAATGCACCTGCTTTTTTAAGCAACTAGGCTTTCTGTTATTTTGAGTAAGATTACTGAAACACTGATGTGAAGACAGTGAACGTTTTTGTGCTCACCTGCCCACATGATAAGTACCACCACGATGATGATGAGCTCTCCCGCTCTCAGCTGGGTGGTCTGGCCCACTTCCTCCATGGTCACCTCGTCTGAAGGAGTCAAGGGGCAACATGTTTATCTGACTGTTACTGGAAGTGGATTAGGATTGACCAAAAATGTCACATTCTGTATTATAACTGTAAAACAGTAGAGAAATAAACAATTATTCATCATTTAGCTTTGACATCCAGACACATATATTCATTAAAATGTCCTATCACATTCAAAACTGTAAAAGAAACATGGTGATTGTGCTGCTGATTTTCATCAGAGCCCAACATTACCAGCAGCTTTTTCAATGAATTCTTCTCTTGATGTTGCCAACATCACAGTATTGTATCACTGTCTCAGATGGCCTTTTCTGACCCGAAGTTTGAGTAATTTCCCTTTTACACTCACTGGCTGGTCATAAAATTGTTGCATCATCGCAGCCGGTTTTATGCTTTCCCTGGGATTGCACTGCTTCTCAGTCTCGAGGCGAGCAAAATTATACAACATATCAGCAAAACTTTTTGCTCTAAAATCAGTGTTTAAGGGAGTCTAATGACTGACACTTCAAGCACAGTGAGCTTGAAGGCAACTATGTCAGCATCGCTGTCTTTGTACAGTACGGGTCTCTAGTAATAAGAATTGTCAGGTTGCTCTATCACAGAATGAACACACAAATCCTGCGAGTGATGTAAAAATCTGCATCAACCGTCTCCTCAGAGGTGAATCGGTTGACAGATTAGGGTGTTCAGAGTGATCAGAGAAGAACAGATATAACATTCAGCTATAAAACCTCTGATATCCATTTCTACCTCTTATGGCAATTAAGGGTGTGTGTGACAATTATTGTTAGGGACGGAAAAGGGTCAGAAAAGAGGTTTATGTAGTTTTTCTTTTTGCTGATGTTTCAGATATCAGAGAAGTGTATTTTCACTTTTCCTCACCTCAAATTGATATTTTATTTAAGTCCTCCCTACCAGATTAATCAAATAGTCAAACATATTATGGCTTCAGTGTGCAGAGAGGGTTTTACAGTGTATTCAGATCCTTTAATTAAGAAAAAGTACTAATTCTATATTATGAAAATACCTCACTACAACTACCAGTGCACTCAAAACCAAAACTAAAATTAAGAGCGAAATTAAAGTATTAAGAGTAAAAGTTCTCATCTTGCAGTAAAATGCTCTGTCAGTTTTTATTATTATTATTAATGAATTACTGCTGCTTTTATATGTATGTTACATTTTACTGCAGAAGATGTTTAGGGATGTCCTAATTTAACTACCTCATATACTATTGGATAGTTGTATCTACAGTAATGCATTACATTCTATAAGATCATCATGTAACAATGTATAAGCTAATCCAAAGTTGTTGTTTTGTAAATTGTTTAGTTATCTTAGGAAGTAGGATCATTTTCTCAACCCATAAGGGAACATTTCCAAAATCCAAATTTTAAATCACCAAATGTAGAGATACATGGTTTTCTCAGGACAGGAATGGTATGAAAAGTTTTAATTTTAAAAGTAACTAGTAACTAAGCAAATTTAGTGGGGTAGAAGTGTAAAGTGTCATAAATTGGATTTACATGGCATGACATCACTGGGATTATAAAGATGCACTTTATCATCATGCAGATGATAAGGATAAGGATTATTTTCTAATGTTTATTAAGTTTTAAATGAGATGATGTTAATTGCATATACTTTTTTTTTTCCATTAGATGCTTACCTTTGTCATATCACATAGCCTGGTCATTTGTCTTGGCTGGGATATCTGCAAGCCGCTTATTTAACTTTGATAGTTTGTTCAATATTTGTAGGGGCTACTCTAATCACTTGCTTATGGTCATAATTTGATAAATTCTTTAATTATTTAACTTTTCCTGTTATTGCCTTTGCTTCTGCCACAGTGTTGCTGATTACCAGCCAATGTGGAGAGGGTGGAGAGTTTACTTCTGTTCGTTTCCCAATTATCACCGTAGGACCCCATATCTCCACAAATATGATCTAAAGTCATCCTTTTCCCATCACCCACTTGGTTTCTGCTGTTCCTGAGTTGATACGATTCTTCTCTCTGTCTTTGCTGAGTTCTCAGTGCATGTTTCTGTGTACGGCTGCAGCAGACTTTGATTGAATACTGCTCAGCCATTTTATCCATGTGGGGTTTCACTGACACTCTTTTATTTTAGACAGTTGCAGTTCTATATTCTAACTCTTGAGATCTTGAACCTTCTCACACAGCGTTTGAGGGTTGGTGTCTTATTCCCTGAATGTTCTGTGAGTGCTTTTACCCACGTAGATCTCAGTCCACACTTTGTACATCCATAAAGAATACTGGCACTTGTCAGCTAGTCTTCTCCTTCTCCTGTATAAATTACAGGTGCAGCAAAATAATGGCAGGGATCTGTAGCACATGTGCTGGTAAGAAATGTGGTTGCAGCAGGAAAAAGAATAGATGATTTGTAAAAGACTGCTTTCAAACAGACAGGCATATTAAACTATATAAAGAAAGCCAGACGCATGCATACATAAGTAGCTATAGAGATGTGTTTTGAGTTATCACTAATAGATTTGATTCTGTGAGCGCCTGCTGGAGTCAAAAGATCACAGAGCAGCAGAACATGAAGGGAATAGTTAAGGCTTGGTCCAGGTCATTGGGGATCCTTCACATTAGAGCGCGATGTAGAGATAAAGCAATGCAAGCAAGTTAATCACAGCAGTCATGATCAATCCACACCAACCCCATCATCATCATGTTTGAAGTCTGACCATCAGGAGAAGATTTACCAAAGAGAGAAGAGTGTTTTCTTGTTTGCACGTACAGCAGTCTGCCTGTAGATGCCTGCAGGTTTCCACTGAACAAAGCAACAACACGTAATTACTTTTTCTTGCACTGCTGAATGTTGTGGAAGTCAGCGGCTTGATCCAAAGTTCACCCTGGCATAGAGAGCACTCCTGTCCTTTCATTAGACACAGCCGGTGACATTTGGAGGGCCCAGTGTGGCAGGAACCCCACGCTCCAGCAGCAACAAGCAACAAGCAATTCTGCTGATCGATTGGCTTCTGTTGCCCAGTATTAACTAATCCAAGTGAAACAGCCCCAAGGTGCCTGACACTGTTACCTGCTGGCCTCACTGGGGCTAACCGGTCAGCTGTAACACCTCTGATGCACACTGACGTTCACAAGACGAGGACCCTGGGTTTTATGAATTAACAGCTTTCAATTGACCCATAAGATTTCAGCACTATAATATCTCTGACATGTCATCTTAACTTCAGTGAGATCAAAAAGAAACTCGACACAAGAGGACACTATTTTTCTGTTTGGTCACTGACATATTATATTTAGTTTAATACTGAAAGTGCAAACCTGAAGCTCTAAGAGACGGATGTCATTATATCCACGGAAATACCAACTGTACGTTACTACTAGATTATGTGTTGTCATCATGACAATGTAAAACTGTTGTCATGTAACTGGATCGAAACATGGGACTTCAGCAACAATTTACACCAAGTGTCCAGAAAAATGTCCTTTGAAGGTTTTGACTTCCATAACATAAACGGCACCTTTAAAGGATTAGTTCAACATTTTGGGAAACAGTGTATAACATTTGTAAAGGGGATCAATAGTGTTCTCTGTGGTTCTGATGGGTGTTGGATAAAGCATTTTCTGCTGCTTTATACTTCTACTCCAGCATATCTCAGAGGGGAATATTGTACTTTTTACTTCACTACATTTGTGTGATGACTGAGTTACTAGTTACTTCACAGATTCAGATTAATAAAACCAGCTGCAACAGTAAAGTGATGAACACATGAATGCATCACTAAATATAATCCAATAATCCAATATATATTATTCTACTTACTTTTGGTACTTTGAATATATTTTCGATGCTTGCATGTTTGTACTTTTACTTAAGTAAAAATATGGATGCAGGACTTTAACTTGCAACAGAGTATTTCTACACTATGGTATTGGAACTTTTACAAAAGTACAACATCTGAGGACTTCTTCGACCTCTGGCCTATGTTAAAAACATAATGCGTGGAGATTGGGCTTGACCCATACTAAAGACAAAAAGTAAAGATAAGCTTCTGTTGCTTCGTCTCTTGTAAGTCCCCCGACCAAACTCCAATGCTAAATCACTGGAGAGCCACAAATATTTAAACCCCAAAATCTGTTTTTTGAGGGAGTTACATGAGGTAAGGATTGTTTTGGGGAACAATAGCTGGGTGCACTATGGTATACAGAAACCAGAACCTACAGTATGCTCAGCGAGTGTATCTGGCAGCACGTGCTAGATGGAGTTAAGCAGAGAGTTAAGCATTTCAAAGTGACTGCTTTCCTTGGATATTTTTGTTCAAATGAAATTATTTTTGTCACTTTTGGCATCATTTTAAACCAGCTGTATATCCCAGAGTTTATTTACATGATGTGAAAGGTTTTATACTCCTCCAGGAATAAATTATAAAGTTGTTATAAAATTCAGTTATGTATTGTCCGATTTTAGGAGTTAAAAATATTATCATATGTCTTGAAAACCCTCTATGTGTAACCTTATTTAGCAAAATGTATACTGCACTTAGGGTAGCCACTTTTCTATAAAGAAATACTGAGGACATTACCTCCGTGTTTTGAGAATGGCCCTGCTGGGTGGACGAATACACAGTTTCCCCTTGTTTCAAGTCTTTATCTTAAGCTAGGCTAAACATGTCCTAACTTAGCTCTGCACTTACCTACATGGACATGATACTATTGACTGGAACTCAGGAGAATATATGTAAATTTCTCAAAATGTTGATGTATACCTTTAAGGTGCCAAAGCCATATAGGATTCTTCCTTTGTCTTTTATGTGGTTGCTTCTATACTTCAGTGGCCACAGAGTGTAAGAGAAAACCCAGGAGTTTTATTTGTCCTATGGGATGTAGCAGAGCTGAGGGATGCTGTCTGGGGGGATCTTTTACAGTTTTTTTCCGCAGCCCTGTTTTGACATATATCAAACTCCTACATGATACAAGAAAGGAGAAACTTTAGTTTTTTAAGAATTTTATTGTGGGCCCGAAAGAGAAAATAAAGGTGTTTATCAGATCTGAGGAGACCAATGAGCCTTGTTTGCAATATGTTTTATTTTGCATTTGTGTGTTCAAGTAATTTGTCCAGCGAGAGTGTACATGTACATCTGAGGGGAACAGTAGAACTTAACTGTCTGTTGCTCACTGACAGGATTTCAAATTTTCCTCTATCCTCTGTGGGGTCTTCCCTTTGTCTTCTCCCCTGTCAGTCATTCTCTGCCCCCCCCAATCTCTTTCTCTCATTCATTGTCTCTTCCTCCTGTTTTGTGCACAGGTTGTCCTCCCCCCCGCGCCTCTCTCGCTTCCTTTGATCTCCTGAATCTTAAACCCATCGTGAAAGAGGAAATTAGACAAAGCGTGGAATAATCCAGTATTTCAGACTCATCCTTTGCTCTTTACACTGAGCATGATATGGCAGAACAGGTGGGCCGAGCAGCGGAGCAGCTGAGCGAGGATGGTGGAAACCTCCCTTTTCTTTTAGGGATGTATGCCTGTCATATCGAGACAATGGACTAACAGCTGTACTGAGAGACTCTCTCTCCCACAGTCTCTGCCCTGCGCACTTATCTGCAGTAAACCACAAACTCTGTTTTTCTCTTTCTGGCTCCTTCTGTGTATCAGCCCTTTACACTGTTCCCACTGTTTGGAGTCATCAATTTTATCTCTTAAGAATGTCTGAAATAGTGAAGAAGTATAAATAATTAGTGATCACATGTGCAGTATCTTTTGTTTGTCTAGCTAGTGGGAATTATGGAAAATAAAGCCTTTTAGTATAAAAGCCAGACATATGTTGGATTTAAACAAATCAGTTTGTCAAAATGAACTAAATCATTTTGACAGTGTGATGGAGCCTGAATCCTAACTACACATATTTTCCAGTGCATTCGAAATATCCTGACTTGAAGAACATCTGCTCATCTGTCATCCAAAGGTTTCATTTTTTCAATGTTAAACAGACATCCTTGAGCAAGCGCTGCCTATGAGAGACAGAAGGATGTGCGGTGTTGCTAAACTGTGAAGCTGTTGTTGAATACGAGTGAAGGATGATGAATCACAGACCTGCTCTCTGTGGAGAACTTGCTTTGTGAAATGTGTGCATGGTGGGAAATGTGTGGAGGAGCAGGGAAATCTTTTTTGCCTTGCAGCAAATAGGAGAAGGGGTTGTAGCCAAAACAGCGGTCGGTCCTGAGACCGTGGTCGCTAACAGAGACCACTGCGCACCGACCACTGGTTACCATCACTAGAGGGCGCTACAGCTAGTGGTCGGTG
>JAVQJL010019886.1:0-46143 GCA_036024295.1 Nannoperca obscura | reverse complement strand
CCCCTGCCTCTATTGACCCCCCTGTTTCTGTCTTGATTTTTTTAGTATGCTTTCATTTTGTTGAATTCGTCGACCAACGTCAAGATCAAGATGTAAAGATCGAGATTATCTCACCGGTCTCCTGGGCACAGAACCAAAGGGTCGGGAGGCCCCTAAGCCAGGGCCCCTTAACGTGACTCAGCTTTGTCGACGTGTTTGTTTGTTTGGGGCTCTTTGCTTCCCCCTTTGTAACTCTAACCCTAACTCAGCGAGCTTGGCTTGCAGCCACAGTTGGATCTCTATTACAACAGTTTGAAGCCTCCCAGTTTTACACGGATGCACCTCAGTGTAACACTTTGATCTGACTAAATGCTGAAGATGATCAATCTCAGCAGCTACATTCAGTACCTCAGGGCCACGTGCAAGACATTTAAAGCTGCTTGTTTGAACTTTTAACATGTGTGTTTGACATTTTGGGGCTCTGCTATTTGTCTCACGTTGCTCTGAAAACTCTACCGTCTGATGAACGCTTTGAGCTCTTAACTGTCAGAGGTCGAAGTCTTCGCCCGTTCGGTAGCGGTGGAAGAAGTATTCAGATCCTTTACTTAAGTAAAAGTAGATAAGTTGTATCAACGTAAAATGTATTGAAAGTACTTAATGCAGAGGAATGACCCCTGTGGGTGTTATATTATTATATATCATTATTAATTATTACAAAGTAATTACTCGTGTGTTATTATTTAAGCAGCATTTGAATATATGGAGCTATATTAAGCTGAAACTAATGAGTTTCTTTATGGATTAATCTGCTGATGATTTTCTTTGATTAGATTTCTTGATCTTGATCCATCACAGTTAGTGAGAAATGCTCGTCAAATACCCAGAGAGGCAAATTCACAAATGTCTTGATTTTGTTTTTGTCCAACCAACAGTCCAAACCTCCATAATGATTCAGTTTCCTGTAATTTAAGACAAATTGTCACAATGAGAAATGTGACATGGGAAATGGCTTAAATGATGATACGATTATAGCTGTTGGATAAATGCAGTGGAGTTAAAAGCACAATATTAAATAAATATCCGACTGTAAACGTCTAGTGGTGTAGAAGTAAGTGGAAATACTTAAGTAAAGGTCAAGTATGTCAACTTGCACTTAAGTGCATTACTTAAGAAACGTTATGTTCCAGCACTGCCATTAGGTGATTGCATCATATGAATCACTTCAGGTTGCTATACAAATAAACCTGCCCGCCTCGTGTTTATGTGACACCTGACTGTGCTGTGTTGTCTTCAGCTGGTTGAAACACTGAATGATGCAGATAATGAGCTCATTGTGCTTGTTACATTAAGATCGGATAGCAGTTACCACCTTTTGGATTACATAGTAATGTGAAATATACACCTATACACATATTCTGAACTAATTAGAGATAGTTAAACTAATTAACATAAACATACAAATAAGAATAAGTCAGTCTGATCAAACCTGACAGAAGATCCTCTGTGTGACATATTATCTGACCGGCTAAATCTGCTCCAACCTTTAAATATAACTCATAATTACAGCTCTGACATTATTCCTCAGAATGAAGCATGACTTGAATTGCAGCGTGAAACTGTGGCCAATTCAGAAGCGTCAGCCCCCAGTCAGGTTGAGCCCCCTTTGCTCTGTTGCAGGAAGTAATTAATTTGAACCTGGGCGGCAGTTTTAATTAAATACTGAGGCAGCTTAAACGTCGCTCTGCTTTATCGGTCACTTCCTAAAGTGACAGTCCCATCTCTCTCTCTCTGCTCTGCATCTGACGACGCACACTTCTTCTCGTCTTGTCTCTTATCAGATGAACCCTCGCCTGCAGTACATTGTGTTTCAGAAAAGAAAATACTGCGAGTGCAGCTTAAGTTTCCAGGAACATTTCAGCACAGAGCGGAGAGCTGGTTTCAGCTGGTGTGGATTTAGACAACTCCAACAGACATACAGGTATTAAGGATTATGAATACATATTTGAAATGTACTTGGAATAAATACATACAAGCCTCTTTTCCTGCTGCATGGGTGCAAGTTCAGTGGATTGCAGCCCTTTCAGCAGATGAATTTTGATATTTCAGAGGAGTCTGGGATTAAACTCGCAGGCAAATCTACTGTGAGGTTATAATCTGCTGTATTCTGCTGCCTCTACCTCGGGCTGCTTTTATTCATCCCGGACAGATAAGAGCAAAGTCAGATTTTACAGTGATGATCTGGGAAATCTGAAAATGCCTCTTTATGGGAAGAAAGGAGAGAAAGAAGTGGCTAAAGGACAGATAAATGCGTTTTACATGGCATAAAATACGCTTGTTCGCTTTCTTGCAGAGAGCTGGGTCACAGAAGAAGTACCAATCTCTTCATCTGGGCCATTTCTCAAAAAGTCAATTGAACTATTCTTCAGCGTTCATACAAATGTTTAAGAGTACATTTTAAGCACCTTTCAAGCACTTTCAAGGTACCTAAACCAAATATTTCCATACTCTTTATCATCACTATAAATGCCAGGAGACAACACACAAATATTTGTGTAGATGACAAAACATCTGCTTGACAAATCAAGCATCTTTCAAGGAGTATATTTGAATTCAAGCACATTCCGAACCTTGAAAACATTACGGTTAAAATGAAGCGTTTTCCAAACTTTGTATACAAACCCTGGTTCTTCTACGCAGACAAACCAAAGAAAACAGTTAAATTTGACATTACCGTCACACTGAGTCGCTACTCTCGCTGCACGTGCTCTGTGCAGTGGTTCAGATAGTGCCAGATGCTGCTGCTTCAGTTGGATTAAAGCTCTGAGGATTAAAACTGTTTCACACCATCAGCTGCACATCAACCGGCTGCAGACAGACGTGTGTCGCAGGCATGTTGAGTGACTTCTCTTTTATTTAGCAGCTTTATTCAGTTTGCTCACTGACCTGCACGAAAGAATATGAGATATTCAACAGGGTGAGTAGAAAAGAAACCTCGACTCCATTGATCCTTTTAGGGGAAACTGCCAAATGGATATTAAGAGTCAATTTCCTCAAAATAAATGATTTCTTAAACATGACCATGGAAAAACATGTACATTATATATAATTTGTTCTCTCGCAATAGAAAAAGGTAGAAGAGCACCACCTAGTGGCTACACCTGGATACTACTGCTGCAACTGTCACGTCCTAAGAAAGGATCTCAAACCATTTACCAGAACTGTACATCTGCTCCTGTGCTCAAAGTACATTCATGTACTTGTACTTAACTTCAACATTTCCATTTTATGCTGCTTTATTGTATTTTTACTTCACTGTAGTTAACAGCTCTTGCCACTAGTTACTTTCCAGATTAAGATTTGACATCTATAAAAATGTTTTCTTTGACTTCAGGCCCTTCGTCGTGTTTCAGGTGTTTACGAGACATTTCCCCTCTAAACTTCATGTGGTTTGATTTATTTGTTTGAGGCTCAAAGTTAAAAGCAGCTCCACCACAACCAGCTATAACAGTAAAATACTGCTTATGCATTAGTATTAATCTAATAAATACATATATCAGTCACAGGGGACATTTTTCTGCAGTACTTTTACTTAAAGAGCTGCAGCCACAGTGAGTGCACATCTTTAGTCTACAACTAAGTGCAGCTTTTGTTCAAAAATATCAAAGCCACACACAAAATATTGGAAACAACTTGAATCATTTATTCTGGACTGAATCAATGAATACAAAAACATTTGGGGCCGGGTCAGCAGTGCGAAACCACAGGAAGTATTTACAAATGTGTTATCTACAAGGAGGAACGGGATACTTGAAATCTGTTTCCCCAAAATAGGCAAAAAAAAAACAAGAGAGCAAGACACACAAACGTGGAGTGAACAAGTGCTGAAATTTCCACCGGGGCTGTTTGCACTTGAAGCTTCATCACATCCCACTGATGGCATCACTGTTATTAAAAGCTGACTCCACCTCCCGCTGTGAATCTTATTAGACAGGACATCAGACTTCAGCCCTTCACTCACTCAGGACAAGTCCCAGTCGCCTGCTTCTCTCTACTTTTCCTTTTTGGGGTTGATGATAAAACAACTTAGGAAGCCTCTTCATCGATCTTCGGTGCCAAGTAATATTTGACGTGTCCCATATCAGCAATCTTGTACTCCACCACTGCAGGAAAACAACAACAGAAGAGGTAAAGTTAGGGCCACGATAACATCTGTAAACATGTTGAGGACAAAAATAAACTTTAAAACAAAACAAAAGGACAGATGCACTCACCGAGGGGGATGTCAGCGGACATGCTGAGGGTGACGGTCTTTGATAGTGGCGTGGCCTTGGTGAAGAAGTTCAGGTAGTTGAGAGCAAAGATCAGCTGGACGGGTTCATTCATCTCAATAGTGACCTAAAATCAAAGTGAAGGGGAATAATCAAAAACAGCAAAGGTATTATTTTTCATTACCGATTAATCTAATCATCTCATTTCCCTGTAACGCAAGGTGACGTCTTTAAATATCTTTTTTTTTGTCAAATCCCAAACATGTTTAGATTACTGGGAGCAAATCTTCCCAACTGAGAAGCTGGAACTAATGAAATATGAAAAAGACAGTAAACAATTATCAAATAGTTACAGATCAGTTGTTTCACCGCTCTGGTAAACCGTGCATGTCTTGCTTATGGGGACAAACAAACCAGCAATACATTATTTTAAATATATATATATATTTAAATTATTCAGTTTGAATCAATCTATAAAAAGCTGTACTTGACAGCAGAACTGTCCAAAGTCATTGCTAGTTAATAAAAACTCAAACTCATACTGAATATTTGAGCAAAGCAACATGACAGTGAAGAATTAGCAACAGCTGACATAAAAGCCAAAACCGTAACATTGGTAACAAGCTATCAGCTGATAGTTTGCCCACAGATGTATCGTCTGGCTCCACTGTTATTATGACTTTAAGTCAATCCAGCAAAACTCACCGCCTCGTCCTCCTTGTCTACGTTGCTGGTCTGGGACAGCTTGACGTTTCCTGTGCCCAGCTCTCCTGTGGCGGAGAACTTGACTCCGTCCTTTGCGCAGGAGATCATGACTGCGTCACCAATCTGGGACAGGTCACGGCAGATACGGGCAAACTCCCCAGAGGGCATCTTCACCACACAGCTGTACTCCTGCTCCTGGAGGGACGGACAGACAGGCGGGGAGGGGTCAGGAACTGTGTGCATGAACAATAAGTTGGACCCAAAAGAAAAAAAAGGACTGGAGCACAAAAACTTACTGGGATTCCCAGCTGCTCCACATCCAGGTCCATCAACTTCATCTCGTAATCTGAGACTTTCTCCTGGTCTGTAAGAGTGAACAAAGAGGTGAACAGGACATCAATGCGGAAGAAATGTAGCTCAACAACTGTACAGTAACGCAACAACTTACTGAGCGTCTCAAACACAAGGGCCAGCGTGTCTGCGTTGTCTTCTGCTCTGAGGGTGATGATGTCTTCGTTTCCTGCACACTTCAGGATTTTTGACATACTGTGTGGGAATGACAACAAAAAAAAACAAGTTAAAACTGTTACAAACATTCATTTAAAATTCACTAAATGTGACACTGAAACGACAAATAAAAGAAAAGTAATCAACCATTTTATTGATTCATTGTTTTGGGTCTTAAAAGGCTGAATGAAAAATACTCTACTCATCTTCAAGTGTGAGTTTGTTCCACGTTTCTGTTTTATACAATTGATTCAAATTCAACAAGCAATTTGATTATATACAAATGTAATCTTGAGCTTTAGCATTGCAGCCCTAGTTTTCAATGTAGGCTGAAACTTCATATAATTTAATATACATTAATATGGCGAGCATTTGTGTGACATAATAAATGTTATACTAAATTTGATAAATGTTTGTTAAAAAAATATAAGTACTCCATTAAAGTAAAACAAACAGGACACAGTCAAAGTATGTGGCTGTAATACATGGAGCCAAAAACAAATGGGACATCATCATAGCTCGATGTCTAAAATCATCCAGAGCACCGGTGTCGCGTTACAAAGAGGCAGGAAAACGGAAGTGGAAGTTCCCGGGTTTAACAACAATTCCCGCCAACCCTTCTTCGAAGAAATTTGGCGCTCAAATGACGTCGCTACGTAGTCTAAATGTAGCTACTGTCTCTCAAACTGCGCCAGGTGTAATTTCAACACCAAAACAAAAAGTTAAAATCAGTTGACCTGTTTACAAATAACACGTACGCCGACCGCTGTGTTTTGGGCAGTAAAGAGTTAAACTGTGAGCGGGTCCGACAGAGAGACATGCCCGGGCAATTCCTCCAAGATGGCCACCCTCTTTGTGAGCCTCAGATATTAAAAAAGACACAGACCATTAACTTGTACTAACTAGAGATATTGAAGCGACTATTTGACCACGTATAACGTCAGCAGTTCACACTGAGCATAAAAACAGCTCAGACTCAACAAACCCTGTGTGTTATTACATCGATGTTTGCAGCGGCCAAACTTTGGCAACTCGACCTGTCAAACTAGCTTTATTAGTCAGCAGCGTTTAATTTCTCTGCGAGCCAGCAGCCTAACAACGCAGCTTTTTAGATCATTTAACGTCAATCTTTTCTGGCTAAATAGCGGTGTAATGTGTCTGCTCCACCTGCTGAGGTTGACTCCCATGGCGAGGTTTCTGTCGCAGCGGTACGAGTCGAAGCCGTCGTGCCGCAGGGTGAGCTGGACCAGGGAGACGTGAGAGGAGTCCATGCTCTGCAGGGAGATGCCGGACGAGCTGACGTCCCAGCAGGCTTCTGTGATCAGATCCTTCAGAGCCTCCAGCACTTTTTTCAGGATGGATCCCTGGACCAGGCGAGCCTCAAACATGGTGGCTGTGGAGTTTTTTTTGTCTGCGTAGATTCAAACGAAGAGATTATTTTTGTCGCCTTTAGCGTTACTCCGTCAAAACAGAGGCTGCGGTTAGTTATCACCGAGTAGAAGAGAGAAAGAGACTCCTCTAAAAGTTCAGTCTTTGTATGTTGTAAGCTAGCAGAAGTGCAGCACGCAAACGCCACTCTCACAAGAGAAAGATTTGAGTTACAAGCGCGCGCTAACGTCAGTTTTTAATGATTCGGCGTCTTTGCGTCATTTCCGTGTCCTGCTCGGTTCCTCCCAGCCGCTAAAACGGGTGGGCGCTGATGTCGGCCATATTGGAGAGGACAATTCTGTAAACCGCGAACAATATTTTCTAATAATAGTACAGTTAACTTAAATATTATCGTATTTATTTATAGTATTTTACGTGCTGTAATCCAATGTGTGCAATCATGCACATTTTTTCAACTACTATAGTAGTTTTGTCCCTTGTGCCACTGTAGCCCAAAATAAAGTGCCTTGCTGAATAGTATTTATAGAGGTGTAAATACAGCTAAACTGTATACAAGCGTGTTCACATATACAAGTATGTTGGGGAAACACGTAAAAGGCGTGAATTACATGTGAGACAATATGTCTACCCTATTTAATCCATGTTTTTCTTGTGAGAGAAGAACACGTGACCCCCACAAGGCACAATATTTCTTCTTCCTATTTATTCCTGTGATGGCTTATGTGCAAACCTCTGCAAAAATAGTGAAAAAACACAGATTCAGTTTTAATTTGGTTTTATTGATCAATGAGGAGTGCTTTGTTTGACACAGACCCACATAAAAAAAATGTGTTTTTATACTGCCATTTAACCCCTGAGTATATTGATTCAGGCCACTTAACAGGGTCGTTTGACACATGGCGCAGGTAAGAACGTCACAAGATCTTAGAAAAGAGAGCATACTTGCAGAGAAGCAATCTGAGGTGTTAAGGAATGTCAGACATACAAAAAAAATTACACATTTTGAATTACTGTTGTGACAGGGATTTCATTTATGTTTGGACGGTTACAAATTTGTGTTGGGATTGAGTGCAGAGACCATAGTCTTTTTACACTGGGGGTATCTCCTTAGAGACGATCAGGCAGGATGTAGTTCGTTGCCATGGCAAGGATGGGGGCTCCTGTTGGGACACCAGGGAAGGGACCACTGGACCCAGCGATGTCAATGTGGGAGTACGGCAGAGGTTTGACAGAATCCACACCGTGCTGCATTGGAAATGAAAGTAACAAACACACGTTTATCACCGCAGTTCTTCCATATTGTTATTTTTCATACTTGCTAATAAGTAACTCATTCTGACTGTGTGTGAGCACCTTGTCGAGCCCAGAGGCCATGATGAGGAAAGCAGCAGGAGTCTGATGTCCTCGAGGTGTAGCCGAGGACGGCAGGTTGTTGCACTGCAGAATATCCTCGTACTCGGACTTTCCCTTGTGGAATTCGTAGTCCTCTCGTCTGATACTTGACACCTCAAACACGTCGCCCAGCACCTCTCCAGCTGCACGAGAGAGGACCGAGACCATGTGTTGGTTAGTGGTCAGGGGAATGGTTTCGAGGCGTTTGATACAGTTGAAATGGCAACACCTGCTAGGCAGCACATGGTGTTGCATTTGTAAGGAGGGATTAAATTCAAGAGCAAGATGTCTTGGTGATAAACGAGTGGTCTCACCGCTGTCAGTTAGATTTTGTTAAATTATGGTTATATTCTAAAAGCGGATCGCTTTTAAACAAAGTATACACTTCTGACAAACATCCAACAAACTTAATTTCAAAACTGAACTTTGGTCAAATTTATCCGTATAGTTTACTCACCTTTCTGCCACTGAGCAGCATTTTCATTGCGATGGGCTGGTCCGTTATCCATGATGATCTAAGCAGAGAAATTCAAAGTTGAACTCTACGGCAGTGGGTTATTTGAATTTTAATGTAAAAAAATAAATAAACTAAAAACACCACCACATCACTCAGTAAGTGTCTGTGTTTCAGCAGCACTCACAGAATAGTTGGGTCCCATGGCTCTGATGGCATGACCAGTCAGAGTAGCAATAGTAAACAGCTGAGGAGAAGTCTCACGCACTGCCTGCAGACACAGAGCACATGATCATGAGAACGAAAAGGGGACAGAAGTGCAGAAGAGCCGTTGGGATGCACAACAGTTAGTTAAGTATCAACAGTAGCGTGCTGTGACCTTCTCCTTCATCTCACACAGCAGGTCGACCATCACCATACGTCCTTCAGCATCCGTGTTTCCCACTCTCACTCTGCGACCCGCACGGGAAACCAGCAGTTCATCGGCCACATAGCAGTCTGAGAGCACACACACACAGTCGCTTAAGAGGAGGTGCAACAACAAAGATCCTTCAGAGACAAATGTAAACGGGAACGTGTATGATGGGAAAAGGTGGATTACACCGACCTGCACCGACACTGTTCCTCACCATGGCCATGGAGCCGATGACCTTCAGGTGTTTTGGTCTCAGTTTGGCTAAAATCTGGAGAGCAAGAGGGGGATTAGATTAAAACAGGATCTTAGGATGTTCAAAGAACATACATCTGACACACTAACACTCTGTTTTCCTCAGAAAGCAAAAAAAAAACAAACAAAAAAAAAAAAATATAGTCCGAGTCCTGAGGCGCGGACTAAAGAAAAGCTGCACGAGGGTTTATCATTCAGGTGCGGGGGGGGGGGGTCATTCACCTGGAAGAAGCCGGCCACGGCAGCAGCTCCACACTTGTCCCTGTGCATCCCAGCCATGAAACCACCAGCCTTGATGTCTGCTCCGCCGGTGTCGTAGGTGATGCCCTGAAAACACCACATAAGAAGCAACCTCTATTTATTAAGTAAACCCAAAGTTAAATTTCTTGTTAGATTAGCATCTAACAAATATTTTTATTACGTTACTTATCTGGTATATTATAAATTCCCCACATCCCAAGATGACTTCACAACAGCCGAAAGTCCAAAGATACTCAATTAATTATCATGTGTAAAAAAAAAAAAAAAAAAGTTGGAGCAGTTAGATCATGGTTTTTCTTCTAACATGTACTAATGTAGAGAGTCTCCTCTCACCTTTCCAACCAGCATGAGCGTCTTCTGGACCGGCCCCTCTCCACAGTACTGCAGCTTGATGACTCTGGCCTGGTGACGAGGAACAGCTGTATGGAGGACGAAACTATGAATAAGTACGCAAACAATCAAAGTCTGTGTTCGGGGTCATGTTAAGAAGTGATAAAAACTAAATCTGCTGTCCTACTCTTGGCACAGCGGTTGACTGCAGCCAGACAGGGATACTCCTTCTCCAGAACCTTCAGGTCGCTCACCACTTCCACCTAGAGGTTCACAAACACAGACACGTTCATGTTTGAGGCCACTGAAGACCGAAACAAAAACAACCATAACTGTCCTGGATTGTTTCCACACATCTTCCTGATTCTTAGGAGAAACACCAGATGACTGCTAACTTTCTCCTACCAATAAAAACAAAACAACAAAAAAAAATGTATTGCGTTTGCACACGTTAAATATATTTCCCACTACCTGCACAGGGCTGTCCTTGAAGAGTTCCTGGACATATTCAGCCACACGAGGAGCAGCCATACGTTCAGGGTCTGAGCCACCAATGTCCCGATACGCCAGTCTGAGGAGGCGAAACAGGGCGAGCGATGGTGAACGAGTGAAAACATAAAAAAAATTTAAACGTGTTAGTGAATGGAGGTGTTTGACCCACCTGCCGCTCTCCAGAGCGTCGGCTAGCTCCACCACTCTCTTCGCCTCTGCCTCCTGTGCTGCCCACAGTCCCAGAACGCACACCTTGTAGTCGCTGGGTTTTACGTTCCCCTCCCTCACTTCCAGGGGCTTTTGGGACAAAAACAGACAATAGAGAGTGTATTTTTGCCATGCATCTACATTTTTTTTAAAAGTTTGCATGTTCATAGCTTGTATTATCTAGACACATGCAGATACAGGTGAGAAAGACTACAGACATAATGGGGTGACTTCACCTTCTTAAAATTTGTGGCAAACAATGGGGAAAAAAAAAAAGATATCTACTAGACTCCTACATGAACAATGGTGGATATTTTGTACAAGGTTTCAAGCATGGACTCCAACTGAACTTAATCCAGGTTACTGGGTGTAGAAAAATCCCCTGTAGTTTTCGAGAGTTGTCATTTTATATGCACACTACCAAACGGGTCAAGATTTACTGCACTTTGGTCAAGAATTAACTGCATTCACACTATTCTACAAGTGTTTTTGCCAAATGCATCCCCGACCACCTTCTAATAAAAGTTGTTTTTAAGCAATGAACAATGAAGCAATGAACAATGAATCCACACGTGGAACTTAAAGAAGGTCTGCAGCAGCAATTTAGTATTACACATACAGAAATGTAATGGGGACACAAGAGATGACCATGGGAAACTGATGATATACAAATGTTTGTCACTGGATCCTACATTTCCCATAACCTAACCAATGGATTATTATTTACACTGGTCAATGTCCACAAAACACATTCTAAAACTGTTTTTGTAGTGTATTAGCTAAGTAGTACTTTACATGACTAAGAAACTACACTTTAGCTGGTGGAGTTTCTTTAAAACTGTCCACTTATAGTTGGATCGCCTGGTTGATTAACAGGCTCCGTTTAGCAGAACAGAGCCTTTATATGGGAGTTATTCTCTGGCTCCTCACAAAAGGGTCTTTTCTCACCATGTAGAGAGCATGAAGGGCCCCTAATGCAGCCACTACAGTGCTGTTCTTATAGTCCTTGTGCGGAGGGCAGACCAGCAGGGGTCGCTGCATGCCTGCTTTCAAGGCTCTGAAAGGACACACAGATGAGCAAGACGACAACAACAACAACAACAACAACAAGCAGCAGCGTAGGACACTAACGGGGGAAACAGAAAAATCAGCTCCCACCAACTGACCGTTTGATGCCATTGACAGCTGCGTCGCTGAAGCGCCTGACATCATCGTAGTCGCGGTTAACCGGGCCGGTGGAGGCAAAGAGCAGGCGGTTACCAGGGAGACCAGGGACCTTCAGGACCACCACCTCCTCCTCGAGACCGCTGTCCACCTAGAGGGGGGGGGGGGGGCAGATAACACAACACAGGCAAACGGCATCAGCAGAGAACACGTCACACCGACATGAGAGAAATAATCTGTAGTAGTTAGAAGGCTGATGCTGTCAGATCCTTTAGTGCAGCGGCCCCCAACCCTTTCCCCAACGACCCCTTTAAATGACGCAGCGTCTGCTTGTGAGCGTGTTCGGCGTGGGTCAGTTTAGTCTGGCTGTGAAAGACAAAGAGACATCAGGAGAGGAAACTCGGTGTCTTTATGGTTGGCTGAACAGACTTACAGAGCTGTAGTCCTGCAGTGGAGCTTTCAGACACTCCAGCTCGGAGGGCAGCGTGTCGTGGCTCCGGGTCACCAACACGATGCCATCGAAGCTGAGAATAAAACACCACCACCACCACCATCATCAAACACACACAACTGTCTGTTAAGATGCACAAGATAACAGCGTGGCAGCTAAACAGGAAGCGCGACACTTCTCCAACACACTCACTTCTGGTTCTTGAGGTCGGTGGTCCATTCAACGGGCTGGACGCTGGACAAACACAAAGAAAACAGTTAGTTCCTCTTGTATGTGCAGGGTCAGCATTCTCTGACACGCACAGGCCGAGATATCTTAGACAGAGTGATGCAATTAAACTCTATCTTGTAATTCAGGTTAATGATAACAGAGTGGGTCAGAGGGTGGCAAACCTTGCAGGACCTTTGAGGTCTGCTTTAAAGTCATCTGTTAAAAGAGTGCGACAAAACTTGGAACCCGGTGTGCGCTTCATAGTGAGCAATCACCGCCGTTTGCAGTGGATGTCATGTTATATATCCGTTAACTATACAGGTTTCTTACATTTCTGGCACCACATGATCAGATGACAAGAAAACAAAGAAGTACAGTCGGACTGAAAGTGAAATCTGAGCAAAGAAATGACTGTGTGGGCCCTAAATGGGAAATGAATCCTGATATGAGGCCTCTGTTGCAACACGAGAGGATCAGATTTATCCACTTTGAGTGTGTGAATGAATAAATGGAGCATTTGGCCAAAAATCACAGAGAAATTTAATGACTAAATTAAACCAGTTGAGAAAAACACGATAGTATGTGGCCGTGGGGGGGCAAAAGTATTAAAACCCTCTCTGAGTGTCCTCGACTGATTTCTTTTATGCACACATCGTGTTAGAAAACCTTTGAACTAAAACCGAAAATCAGGCGGTAAAAGAACTAAACAAACAAAGGTGCAGTTAATCTCACCTGGTGCACATTTTGTCTTCCTCCTCCGGTGTCTTCTGGGGGAAAGAGACAGCTGCTGGTCGGTGACAACCGGATCCTTCCTTTCACTCCGCTCCGGCTGATCACGTGACCCGTTAACTTGTATCCATGCTGCCTTCGCGGGCTAAACGTAACTCGTTTTTACGACTATTTACGTCGTAAAGTGCTACTTTTCTCTGATTTGAGAGCGTTGGATCTTAGAATAATGTCAGCCGAAATATTAAATAGTTAGGTTTTGATTCCCGTTGAAGTAGTTAAATCAACTATCCTTAAAAGTTTAATTGTTAATCATACATACGCAGAAGTTGCTAAAGTTCCCACTGCACTTTAAGGCGCATTTAAAGATACTGTAGGGAATTGTAGTTTCCAGAACTGATTAAACGAACGCGAGAAGCTGCTTTAAAATGATTATATGGCCAGTGTCGCATTTATTGTTCGTCACGATATAACAATCATAGCAACACTCTGTCGTTAGCTTTGGTTAAGCAATTTATCTCGCTATTGACAGCACTAACCGCACGGACTACAAACACAAACCGGAAGTAGTTAAAAGTAGTGTTTTCTGTGCAGAGCAGGAGAGGTGAGAATTATCTCGAGACAGTACAAAGGGCGAGGAAGAAGCAGGAGCCGTCCTGGTTATTCAGTAGCAGGTTATGTTGTGACAATACTCTTTTATCTAAGATAAAATCCAAAGTGCAGATCTACAGATACAGGCTGCAGGTAGGCAGAAGTTACGCTGCTGCAGCTGTCTTAACTGATCCTGGGTATGATTTATAGCTACATTATCAAATTGTAGCAGGCAACGACGACAACATTGCAACTTGAGCCTCCTCTCGACAAACCAGTTTGGGTACAGTTCACATGCTGCTCATGTTGTTCGCACTGTTCTTGTGATTGTTGAGTGTTAGTTTTTCCTTTCAGACAGTACAAGTCAGAAAAGTGGATAGATTTCCTGGAAAATTGTAAACATTTAACAAACATGTGTTACAGGAGCAAATCATACCTTTAATGTATTTCTCATTTATTTGTATTCTGTGCAAGTTTTCAGCTGCCGCTGTCCAAAGAAAGCCAAATGTTGTATAAAGACTTGGAAAGGTCATTTCATTTCACAGCAGGACTAGTCAATCGATTACAGACCTGTTGGCATTCGTTTGATTATCGATTACTCACTCAAGGAACTCACGTTCTTTTTCTGTTTTTATTTCTCTTAAACTATTTTAAATATTAAATATCGGTGTCTGAGACTTTTTATTGGACAACAAACGTCACCTGAAGCTCTCCCCCTGTGCTTTAGGAAACTGTAGACACTTTCCACTGTTTTTGACATAACATCTAACAGGCTAATAATTGATTAATTGCAATTTCTGTGAAGATGCTGCGATCTATTTTGATGTAGACACTATCCCTTCAAGATACCCTCAGAGAAACAAATCCGATTTTCTGTTAGATTTCTATCTTTGTTGTCTGTCACCTGTCACCTGTTTCCCTTCCTCCTCTTCTCACACGTCACTTCCTTCCTTTGTCCCGATCAGATGAGACTTCCTCTTCGCTCCCTTTGCACCATCAGGAGTTTGTTCTCTCGGAGGCCGACAACAAACCCGCAGAGGCGGAGGGGCGTGAGCGGCGCAGCCATGCGTCTGGTGCAGTTTCGTCGCCATGGCGACGGAGGAGGCGTCAGCGTGGGAGTGGAGCGAGACGAGGGCCTCAGCGTGGTGGATCTGAAGGCGTTTGACCCCTCCATGCCCTCGACAATGAGAGAGCTGCTGGAGCTGGGAGACAAGGGTCTGGAGTGTGCACAGAGGTGTCAAACACATCATATTATCACTGAACATCTTTGTCGGCTCTGTTTTGACACTGTTTTGACACCTTCTTGCTAAATGATCATCATCACTCGTCGTCTTCTTTAATTAAGCTTTTCTTCCTCCCAAATCCTCGTCTTCCTCCTCAACGTCACCTCCTGAATTGATCATCTTCACAGTTACCGTCAGGTCCTTAAATTATGTTTTTCTTCTACTTAAATGTTATCTCCTAAATCAACAGCGGTCCTGCTTAATGATTTTCATCTGTCAAAATCATCTTCTTTCCAAATGATCATCTTGGATCATCACCACCTTTCTAAATCAACAACCCGTGCTTACGTTTTCATAAATCACGCTCATCTAAACCATCACCATCTTGTTCCTCCTCCTTTCTTCATGAATGGACTTGTGTAAATCAGCATCTTCTTCCTACATTTTATTTTCTTCTCTTTCCTCCTCCTCTCCTCTTCGTGTCTCATTCTCCTCTTCCTCAGAGCCTTGTCGTCCGGTCAGTGTGTGGTGAAGCGATCAGACATCCGCCTGCTGTCTCCTGTGTTATCCCCGGAGAAGGTGGTGTGTGTGGGCATGAACTACCGGGACCACTGCCTGGAGCAGAACGCCCCGATCCCCAAAGAACCCATCATCTTTAGCAAATTCCCCAGCACCATCACCGGGCCATACGATGACATCCCTCTGCCTTCCGAGAGCCAGGTGAGAGCGAGCGCGCACTTTCCCCATGTCACTCTTTTTGAGTTGTAACGTAATGACACCATGAATGTCTTTCTCCACATCTTAAGTTTGAAGTAGTTTTCCAGGATTTTTTACACTGGGTTTAAGGTTTAAACAACCAAGTGAATTCAATTTGAGTAATCTTGCATAATGAAAAGAATCTGTTGTGTCACCGGTAAGTTGTAGAACATTTTGAGACTAGAGACTCGATTTTAGTGCTACACAGAAGTAAAAACGTTCCCAATAGGAGAAGATGAGTCAGTTTCATCTGTCTCTTGAGCACTGCGTCTTATTAGTTTCCTTGAAATGAGAGCAAAGAGTTAATTTACTCAAGAAGAAATATTGCAATTGCAGAAAGAAGTTAATTAGCACCATAATGAAATCCAATCACTTCACTCCCAGCTGAAGATTTCTTATGTAAGATGAGATCAAATCCTGCGCTGATTCCCAAAGTCCCTACTATCTACCAACTGTATAGGATACATACTTTTATAGTGTGTTTTTGACATAATCAACATACTTTATGGTTTACACTAACAGGAAATGATGCAATATGTGGTGCTGTACTTTTTTTTCTCATCAACATTTAGAACATAGGTTTTGCAGGTGTGAGCAGTGCCTTCATGTCCTTTTGTGCTTTGCATTGTGGGACAATATTGTGCACATACATTATGGCACACTCAAATCACCCGTTTTTGAGTATACTTAACTATACTAAATGCTTCTCGGTGGTGTTTTTGCTTGATCTCGGTCTTTTGTCTGAACGAAGGAGGTGGACTGGGAGGTGGAGCTGGCCTTTGTGATTGGACGAAGAGGAAAACACATAAAGGTAAATATCACAACACCAGCCCTGATGGCCATGAAAGCTACGATGCTCCCGGGAAGCATCTCTTCTGACTCCACTGCCTCTGGCTGTTCAGGAGGAGGACGCTCTCTCCCACGTGGCTGGGTTCACTGTGGCCAATGACGTCACCGCGCGTGACTGGCAGATGAAGCGCAACGGGAAGCAGTGGCTGCTGGGAAAAACGTTTGACAGCTTCTGTCCTCTCGGCCCTGCATTAGTGACCACCGACGCTGTGAAAGGTGAGAGGGAATGAGAAACCGCAGCAAGGGGAGCGAGAGAAAGGGGGATTAAAGACAATCTGAATGATCTGAGATTCTGAAGGTCAGGAACGAGCTGCAGATCTGTTAAGTGCCGTTTCTTTAGCTGATTGGAGCTTTATGACGGTGAATTTCAGTCACAATGGAATTAATTCCTGATGAATGGGGGTTATGTATGATGTGTGTATATGGATCTTCAGTCTTTGCATTACGAGGTTTACGGTGACTGTATAATAGCTACAAAATAAGTCTGTTTAAGACATTTTATTATTGAAAAATATATGTTTTTGCTTAGCACTGTGTCATAACCTGCTAATTATAAAGAGATATTTGATATTAAGTGACTTCATATTTGACAGTAAATCAAAGTAAGCGTCATTACATGTCTGTCTTACACCACGCAGCTTTATAAGACAAGCAGTTTATTGATCCTAGCACTGTTACATTTGGAAAAAGTATTCAACACTATTAATATCAGTGTGTATCAGTAGAAGTGTTAATCAATCTCAATAAGTTGCATAATAGCTACTTTTAGGTTACTATTGAGTATTTACTGGTGTGTTTCTGCAATGTTCACCAAATTAGATTTGAGACCTTTTTAATTTCACAAACAATGCAATTTAATACCGACGGAATGACAGAAAACCAGTATGGAATATAAGTATAATAAAGTATTTATTAAGTACATACATTTATTGACACTATTGTTTTGTACTTCCCAGCTGTAACAATAATAATTCCTAGTATTACAATCGATCAATTATAGGACCTTGACTCAGATAAGTGGCAGAGAATTGATTGATGGATTAACCATTGACTTTTTCTTTGTTTTGCAATTTCAATGAATTTAAGTTTTTGCTAAAGCTGACCAGTGTTTGCTACAGGTCCGATGGTGCTGACTGAACTCCACAACAAAACAATCCACTCTTGCATCAGTCTCACTTGCAGTTTATAGATGTATAGCATCTCCCAACAGCCCACAGCCACACAATAAAAAGATTATAACTCATGTTACTGACTTAAGTCTTTTTAATACCTTCTAAGACCTTTTTGTGATGGAACTGAATTCAGCGCTTTGTAAGACCTGCGGGTACCCTGTATTTACCATGATTTAATATTAATGCTCGTGCTTTAGTCTCATTCTCAAGTCTAAGTCACAAACAGTATTATTCCCCCTCCAGATCCTCACAGGCTGGGCGTCCGCTGCCTGGTTAACGGAGAAACAGTCCAGAGCAGCAACACGGATCAGATGATCTTCAAGACTGAAGCGCTGGTCGCCTGGGTCTCGAAGTAAGTCCGCCGTTTCTGCTTCACATCGTCATAACACAGTATATACAGAATGTTTTTACAATGTTCGGCTTCAGTAACTCAAGTTGAGAGTGCAGAGCTTCCATTTAAGGAATTATGCAAATCAACTGGTGTCAGAAATTAATCCACATAAAGAGCAGTGACAGCAAGTGGCCACAGCTCATCGTGGACTCGGAGCTGAAATTACATGCTTCAACTAAGACTTATCCACCACGACTGAAACCCTTTTGCCCCGAAGCACCCTAAACCACGTTCACGTCAAAGTTAGACTGCATGACCACGAGAGAGAAAATCCTCCACTGCGTGTTTTGTTTCTCTCTGTCAGGTTTGTGACACTGACTCCAGGAGATGTGTTCCTGACAGGCACTCCTCCAGGTGTGGGAGTGTTCAGAAAGCCACCCGTCTTTCTCAAGGTGACTTCGCGCATGACACTGACAAAAAATAAAACATCTAGATCACAATCTTTTTGTAGCCAGACATCAAGTCCAGGTTTACTTCCAAACATCCAAACAAACTTAAAAGATACATACAATGTACGTATTCTATGGTGCAGAGTTAACGGGGCTCTGTTACAGTATTTTAATCGATGGCGAGGGAGTGGTTTCATTTAAAAGGAGTAAAGGTGTAGTTTAACTGTTTAACTGTTTTTTTTCTTTCAGAAAGGAGACGTGGTGGAGTGCCAGATAGACAAATTAGGCTCTATAATCAACAAAGTGGTCTAAACCCTGAGACGACCTGCTGAAAACACCCGATGATCCATAAAGGAATGTCAGCTGTTGATTAAACTTTTCAACTGTGATTTACTATTTCCAAAAAAACAGACTCTTTACAATAGTATGAAAATCAGCTGGAAATGTGTAAAAGAATGTGAGTCACGATGAATGTTTTGTTCATGATACAACAGTAGTTTAGAGGAAGGAAAACATGGTATTTTTACTACATAAATCGGTATAATTACGTGATTCAACATGGTGTTTTTGCGGCTCGACCTCACTTATTGTCCTCAGCAGCTGTAAAAATACCTTCTATCAGCAGCCACCCACTCACGTTATACAGCTGTGAACCTCCTGACTTTTTTTTATATGTAGAAAATTAATGTTTAACATTCAGGATGATCAATTCTATATAAACTTTTCCTACTAACTTAAGAGGATTCTAATGGCCACTTACTCATACAAAGTAATCACATTTCCATTTAAAGAAATAATTAAATTAAATTAAATTAAAAATACGCGTGGCCCTTATATTGCCTGGGAAAAAAGTCTTCGTAATTGCTTTCATCTGGGATTTGATTCATGTACCTCCTTTCTTCTTTTTCTTTTAGCTGAAATTACTGAAGTTAAATATTTTCACAGAGACGACTTTAGAGAAATCCTCGGACTAAATGGACCCATTTACGTTTGGCAGTATGGTGATGAGGTGCCTTGATGTACCTGTAATTATGTTCGACCACTGAGTCACTTCATGTGTGCAATTATTAGATAAAAAATTCTGCATTACATTACATTCATTTGGCAGATTATTTTGTCTAAAGCTGCAACTCCATTTCCTTTGCGCAGTGCATTGTGGGAGAATACTGTACATCAACAGCACACTCGAATCAAGGATTTTTAAATGTTTATACTGACTTGAGTTTGCAGAATTTTGTCACTTTTCCAGTGCGGGCACACACACACGCACACACACACACACACTCTGCTCAGAATTAGTGTACAGTATGGATTTAGCTATAGTGAGCCATGCGTGCAAAGCAATGAGGCATTAGTGGTACACTCGGTTCAACACTGGGTGGCAGTAGAGTTTCACTGTCGGTGGGGGCTGATTAGCGGCAGCTTTGGTTTGTGGTCCAGTTAAAAAGAAATTTTAAAAAGCCTTGCTGACTCCTGACTGCTTAAACAGACAGTTTAAGACAGTCCGAAATATGGATGCCTGCCAGAAAAACCTCTAATGTGCTGTTCAAATAGAGGAGACAACGATTTGGTCCTGCATCTCGGTGTCATGAGGTCGGACAGACAGAAACTCTCCTGAGGTCTGAGTCAGCACAGACAGATCTACATTCAGGAGGAGAGTGATTCAGTGATGAGATGTGTGAAAGAAATGACGTATATAAGAATGAGCGTGATACCATATCTGTCTGTGTACAAGGATCTTATTCAATTCAAAATGTCTGGAGTTGATGAAATAAGCACATTTGTTTATTGTGAGCATGAACATTGGTTTACTTTACCTGAAACTAGAAAAAAAGCAGAACTAAGCTTAACGTTCGCATTACGAACAAAAACGTCTGCGGCCTTCATTACAACATAAACATGGTCGAAACACGAGCTGCAGCGTCCTCACAACTGATTACAGGGGCTTCATAATCCTCGCCTCCTGTGGCTTTATGCTAATGCTATTACTAAAGATAAACTTAAAATCAATGTCTCATCACTGAAAAATCAAAATGCAATTAACCTAAAGGCACGAGCGTCCCGGCTCAGCATGCATGTATTTTAGTTTTTTAAACACTGAACACGAGCTTCTCTGACTCAAACAGAGGATGAGGTCAGACTCGGCAACAAAACAAAGCCGCGTCACGGCTTTGAGTCAGACTGCTAAGCTAAACACACTAATTGTAGAGGTACTGTGAGATGAAGCGGTGCAGCTTCTGCCTATTTTCTGACACCTGGAACAAAGGACTGACGCCCAGGAAGATGCCTCCTTTCTGACGCTCCTCCGAAAGGACCTGAAGTGAACATGAACACAGCACTGTCAGGACACACGCAACCACAATGCTTTTTATTTAGTAACCTTCTTTTTAACATTGTGAGCGCGGAGCTTTTATCTTTAGTGGTGTGATTTTCGGCGCAAGGCCAACTAAAAAAAACACTGAAGTAAGAAAAGAGACCTTTCAAAACAAAAACACTTAATTTTAAAAAAGAAAAACAAAGCTAAAGATGTAAAAGAAAGAAATAACCCAAGCCAACTTGACGTCAGGAAGTGAAATTAGCTGTCAAATCCCAAAGACAAGCATGATAGCAACCATTTCTGACTAATAACCTTGATAAGAAAGTGAATAATTGCCTCATGAGCAGATATATAGGTCAACGAGGCTCTATTTTTAAAAAGGCAGCGATTCCCAACCCACAGACTGACAGAGGAGACCGATGGGTGCAGACACTGTCTACTTCATTGAGTTGAAAGGCTGAGCAGTGAATTTGTTGCGAAGCGTTGAGTTATGGATTAAAAGACTGTATCCAAGTTACGAGTGAGGCATTTTCTGACTAGAATGTGTGCGTTTCTCTCCAGCTCTTAGATTTTACGTTGGTGCCAATCGGCTACGTTGCCCTTCTCCTTTTTATTATTCCTCGCTGTCGCAGATTCCTATCTGCAAAAAAAACAATTCTTGCACTGTATTAAAAACTACTTCCACATTAATGCCGCAGCTCGATAATCCATCACAATAAACATGAAGGCTTTGGCTGGTCTCATCAAAGTTTCTGATTAAACCTCATTGTGTCGGAGTCGAGTGTTTTCATGTCAGGAAACAGGAAATATGTCACAGAGGAATCCCCAAAAAGAAATCACAGTACAAACATTTTCTAAAGTATTATCAGCAAAATGTGCTTAAAGAAATAGTTCAATATTTTGGGAAATATACTTATTTGCTTTTTTGCTGAGAGTTAAATGAGAAGACCGATACCACTGTCACGCCTGTCCGGTAAATACGAAGCTACAGCCAGCAGGCCATTAGTTTGGCATAAAGACAGGAAACTGGGGCAAACAGCTAGCATGGCTCTGACCAAAGGTTTGAAAAATGCACTTAACACACTTCAAAAGCTCACTTATTTATTTCTCTCATATCTGCTGGATAGAACAAACAAAATCATATTTTACAAGTTGATCATATATGTTGTGTGTAATTCATTACCAGTAAATGTATTAGTGCCGATAGCCATCATTAAATAAATGTAACCAGTCCAATATTTGTACATAAAGCTGTCTACACAGGCCTATCAAAGGCTCAAGTTTCAATTAAGGCATGTTAACGTGACCCAAAATGTATTTTTACACTTATTTATTTTCTTCTTTTTATCTTTGTAAGTGATTGTGTGTTGGGCTCTGAAGCGCTGCCAAGACACGGGTGACCTACACTCAGTATTGAATGCATCCAGTGTAGAGATGGAGCACTGGAGCTGTTGCTGCTGCTCTCGCTACGTGGTGTCCAAAAAGTATATTTCAGACAAATTATAAATGTCTAAAAACCAAATTACATGCAGCACAGTTTGAAACATAATGGTGATATGTATAAAGTCAATTTAGATAATAATAATAATAGGATTATAGGTCTGTAGGAGAGCAGTCATTTTATTTTTAAAGACTAAAATGTGAAATGCAAATCACTTCAGCAAGACAAAGTGTTGCCTTTACTAAACTCCAATTTCTCGTGTCCTTGGCTGAGTGAATTCCTTTTAAAGATTGACATTTCTGCCTCAGCCATGATTAGATATGGCTGGTTTGAGTTGGGCTCAGTTTCTCTCTTGTTGCATCAAAATCAGGTTGGACTGTTGCTGAAAAGCGCTGCCAGCAATAGACCCATTATTGGCGATTTGGGGATTTCGACTGGATTCAGGCTGACCTGGGAGCAGATTAATGTTAAAACCGTACTTTTTGGGAGTTGGACTGCACCTAAACTTTCAGTCCTGAGTCGAGCTCTAATTCTCTGCAGACAGATAGATTTAGAAACACACACACACACACACACGCACGCACGCACGCACACGCACGCACGCACGCTGTCACTCACCCCCAGGTCTATTAGTGTTCTAACCGCAGTGTGTGCAGCCTCCTCTGAGCAGCTCTCTGTGAGATACGGCACAAAAGCACACATGAATCAAAAGAACAGACAGATATCTAATATAGAAAAACCAGGTCGGGATAACAGAACAAAGCCATTACCAGTGGGATTGATGGAAATGTTATACTGTGTATTATTGAAGGGTGACATTTGGGGAGTTTCTGATTGTCTTATATGTTTTTTTTAAAAGATGATGATGTGAGTGGGGGAGCTGCTCTGTTTCTTCTCCGGTCGCTGCTGGCTTGTTACAACACAAACTGAATCAGTGGGAAAAGGCAAGGTGACAAGCTTTTGAAGTTACGACACAAAGAAATGAAAGATCTTTGTGTGTGCGTGTGTGTTTTTGGGAGGGGGAGGGGTGTTAGATTGAGCTCACCGTAGTGCTGTTTGTTCCTTTTTGCTGTGTCACGCAGATGGGAGTGTATCTGAGCCACAAGCTCTGCTTCTGCAGCAGCAAAGACATGAAAATTGAGGCAATTATTCCACTCAAAGCAAAGTGAGGACAGTCTGCAAAGATAATCTATGGAGATTTCATGGTTCAGTAACATGCTATATTGGGTAAAACGTAAATATCAGAGACATGAAAAACACCATCAGCATTCAGTTTGACTAAATGTGGCATGAATGTATAAACTATTCTGGTTCTTTGCTTTGAAGAACAACATATGGGGCAATGCTTTATATCAAATAAAAAAAATGCATAACTTCAAAGCAAGCTTTAAGTAACAAAATGAAAGTTTTAACCCATTGTATGTGTGACCCCCAACACCAATCAAAGGTGAACGCTGTCTCTTAAACATACAGTACACACATACTTGGCAGAGGTGTGTGTAGAAGGTCCAGTCCGGTGGTCGTCCAGCACAGCGCCCTCAGATGACCAGCTAGCATACTGCAGAGGAAGAAGAGCATCTCTGGACACTGACTTGGCTGGCTTATCTAGAAAAGTTGACAGAGACAAGAAGTGGTCAGAAATGGCAAAAAGAGAATTGTGGAGGTGGGGAGAGCAGTAATGAAAAAGCATTTTCTGCAACAATGAGCACATAGTGAGAAGTCACTTGGCCCCAGAAAGTAATACATCTGCTGGATACAGAGGCACAATACTATAAGAGTAACACTTGCTAGAGCAATATACCGATGTGTCCCTGGTTCAAATCCCAGTGCTGGCGAAGTAAATGTTGTATTTGGTTCCATGCAGTAAAACAAAGTTTTTCTGTTCATCCAAACTAAAACCAATAGACCTCTCTCAAGGGATGTGCAGCATACTGAATTTTATGGGTTTCTTTTGCAATTTATACATATGAATTCATCCTAATTCATTCATCCTAGCATGGCATTTTGAACGGAGCTCATCCCATTTCCCAATGAAAAGTCGACCATTCATTGTCAATGAGGCTAATTCAATCTGTTTAAAACAATCATCATGTGAAAGTGCAGTTAGTGCACTTAGAAGCTTAAACACACAGAAGTTTGAAATCAACATGACAGAGAGAAAAGAGAGAGCAGTCAGTACAACGGTAATTAGTTGAGATGTGTGAGGAGTAAAAACACATTATAACATAAAAGGGCAAATCAGCAGCTCTGAAGAAGGCCAGAGAGGCTGCTTGGCAAAACAAATACTAATAGACTGAACTGCTCATTCAGTTTATTAGTATTTCATACAACATGTCACACAAAGGCACCAAAAGAAAACGGGAGTAAAGATATAAACCGGCCAATATCAGCTCATCAGACGGATGAGTATCAGTGTATATGTTGGAGGATAAGTAACAAGTTATAACAGTACAGAAATGCCAAAGACATTTTGTCCAATATAGAGCACTTACTGTTTTTTTTTTTTACTGTTCAAAAATAGTTACGTTTATTCTTAAGCTGCAGGTCATGAATAAGAAACTGGCGTTTGTATACAACCATGTACATCCTTCCTACATGATGGAATATATTGTTTCCCAGCTTGCATGGCTGAGGGGCAATATCAATAAATAACTTAAGATACACAAACAAATAAAATATGTAAATGCATTGGGAAAAGGTTATTCATGTCAGTGAACAAAAAGATTCAGTTTAATATCAGGTGTTGACAATCTCTAAACTTTGAGCCTACACCAGGCTTCTTCTTCAGAATTAGTTACTGTAGCAATTTAACTTGGATTACTGCCAAGCCTGCTTTGTGAAACCACCTGAAGTGAATTTAGCCAGCTTAACTGATAACAGGCAGTACCGGAGGAGGTAAGGGAATATCTTCCATTGTTTGGTATGGAGGTGTTTGGGGCAGCAGAGCAGAGGCGTCAGGAGAAGAAGAGTGAGTGCATTGGATGGAGAAAGTTAAAGGATTAGAGTGGAAAAGAGTAAAGCTGTATAAACACCGGTGAGGCTCTTCCTCGGTGGACAAGTCGGAGAGAGGATTTTATACCAGTGTGGAGGTGGAAGTGAACTTGCTTGTGGCACGGGTAGGCAGAAGAACTTGTCTGGATGTATTCTGTGTAGTTTACTGTAGCTACTTACACTGTTCCTTACATTTTTGGATAAAAAGGGTGTCAAATAATGGCTGTATCCCAAGGAAGCAAGGACAAAGAAAGTGTGTGTACCCAATCCCAGTTAAGTAAGGATAAAGTTCAAAGCAACATACAAAACAAAAAGAGGTAGTCCACACACTCAATATTCAAAGCTCCTAAAAACTGTTTAAACATTCACAACACGTGATTATAAAATGATCTCTACGCTTGTCTGAAGACCTCAAACTGATATAAAGACAGATAGTAAACAATGAGGGATAGAATACATTCAGGGCTTTGAAAATGTTTTCTGATGCAAGACCTGCACTTAGCACGTCTTGTGGACACGCAATGTTTTGGTAAGAAACACATGTTTGTTTAAAACTCAGTGTTTCACTTTGAATGAAAATGTGATGTTCTTTTTATTGCATTTTTTACATGCTGAAAATAAGATAAAAGTGCTTCACTGATTGGAGTCTATCCATGTCACTGTGCTTTGATTGTTGCTCTTTCACTGCGCAGTTTAAGTTTTACATGTACTGTCGTGACTTTCGAGGCCTCAAAGTCACTTTGCAGTGTTTGTTACCGATACACTTTTAGCACTGGCTGTTCGGTCCCTCTGGAAGTTTATTAGCCTTGTGTTACTTTGAAAAAATCACATATAACAGTTATGACAGTAGGGCTTCTTTTAAAACTGACACATACAGCTAATTGGCATTCAAGTTACGTGACTTGTGTAGGTGCTTTTGTAATGGAGATTTAGTTACATCAAAGTTATTTTTCATGTGGTGTTTCTGGTGTTTTCGTACGTGCCCTGTAGGCAGTCACCCAGGCTGCCATCTTTTGTAGGTCAGGCCAGCATGCAACAGTTTTCCCTTCATAAAACCTCTGGTGCTTCTCTAAGGCATGTGAAGAAGCCAGAGGGGCCCAGCAGTGCTCTTCTGTACCTTGTAGGAATGCAGCTCCTGCTCCTCACAGTCAGAGTCGCTGTGATATGGGTCGTCAGTGGTCGTCCAGCTAAAAGCACCCTCCTTCTTCCAGAAATCACAAATGGGAACGTCCCTGGGAATCTACATAGGATGGGGGTTGAACACACAAAAGCATGTCAGACTATATAACTCTTTCTGCCTGGTAAGGCCATATCTGACTGACTGAAAACACGTTAAGTCTTCAGTCTTAAACTGTGACTGTTTGAGTGAAAGTACTATATGAAGAGTTATTAAGGTATTTGCAGATTAAAATCCGACCAGATCTTTTAGATTTTGGAATAACAAAATGAACATGGGGCAATATGTTTTTCAAAATAGTGCAGCATTAAATTATGTAGCTTAGGAGAAAAACCTTAAGAAGTGTGTAAATGTATCTTACTTCTTCCATGATTAGGATGCCACAGCGCACCAGACTGTCAACTGCATCCAGAGCAAAACTCTGGGATGACTGACAGGGCTGGAGAGAGAGAGAGAGAGAGAGAGACAGCGAGTATGTAAGCTCAATGGTGAAGCAAAGTTAGGAGGCACACAACAGCTATATAAGAGGACAGCTGACAGGGAGCATAAGGCGCGTAGTACAGATGTAGCAGAGATCAGAGGACAAGAATGAAAGATGGCCGGAAGGAGGATGAAAACACGAGCCACATTTTTCAGAGGAATGGGGTGGAAAACAAAAGCTGCAAGCAGAAGAGACAAGAAAGAGCAGCTGCCGAAATGAAAGGTGGGCAAACAGAGAAAGAATTAGTATTTCTGGCTCACATTCGGAGCCCTTAAAGTCGGTCTGATGAAGCACGTACATACACAGCCACACACAAACACACACAGATACACACATACACACAATTTTAAACCTCTCTGCCAGAGATAGAGCCAGCAGAGCAGGATGAATGGCTGTTCAGCTCCATTAAACATCCATTGAATGAGACACACTGGGTGCGTGTGTGTGTGTGTGTGTGAGATATGAATTCAAACTCACTGGCATGAAGCCCGGAGGCAGGAGGTGGCAGAGCCGCAGGGCTCTCTCAGTCAGCTCGGACTGGCAGAGCACCACATCAAACTCCATGTCACCTTTGACCTCCTCTCCGTCCACGCCGTCACTCCTCACCCTGCTGCTGACGCCACTGCCGGCCACCTCGCACAGCATGGCTGACACCGCACACGCTAAGAACAAAAACACACACGTAAACTTTTGATCGTTTGCTGTATCTCTTCATGCGCATACACACGGGTGAGAAAACTGGTGTGTATAATCCAAAGTAAGCAGGTTTTAGTCTGTATCATGTTGGACACTGGACTTTGGTTAATGGATGAGTTAATGAGATTTTGCTGATAAGTAGGATCTAGGATTTCCGTCATTTACACAAGTGTTATCTCTTTATTTATACGTTTTATCCCCATTATCCCACTTTCATGTGCTGGTGGGAAGGTCTTGACATCCAGATTGTTTATGTCCCTATGTCCTGAAGCACTTTCCAAGCACTAAAAGCACCATGGAGGCTGTTGGAGATTTGAGTTTAACTGTCCTTAAATTAGTATTTATCACAAGTCCCATAGATTTACTACAATATTACGCAACAAAATAGAGCTGATTTAATCAATCTTTATCCCTTGAGGTTAGCAGCTATGTACTAATCTACTACACAGAGGCTTTCAGCACAACCCACAGCCCACTGCCCACCAGCTTCACTTCCTATACAACCAAAAGAAGTCATGCAGGAATAATGAATCATACGGGCGAAGTAGCTTCCTGTACTTCAAAACCTCACATTATTGTTACCTCCAACAACAATGCTAAAATGGGTCTGCAGTATCTATAGCTTCACCGCAGTCTGCCTGTTAGCATGATTTCTAGCAATAAAACAGCACATTAAACTATAGTTTAGAGATACTGTAGCTCTTGGCTCAAGGATGAGTGGATATAAGACTTTGGTAAACATTTGTGATCTAGGCTTTCCCCTATTAGATAAATATAATATATTGTATTACTCACATGAATTATGATGTTCCAAATCCTATCACCAACCAAGCTGAAATTGGGCGATTTGGCAAAGAATTATGTTCAATAACAATGTTTTGGAAATTCTCCCTCTGTGCCTGTCAGCTAGAGTTCTGTTACAGTTATGGAAAGATTGTCGTGATGGAAAAATAATTATGTTACGGTACAGCTAAATCTGAACAACAGAAACACTTGCAGGTCATTGACTGAAAGCCAACTCTAGTATTTCGCACAAAAGTCTCACTTGCTACACGTCCATCAACCACCCCGACCTCCGCATCCGTACTTTCTGCCTAACCCTTTGGAAATTCCCTTGGATACTGGTCTGGTATTTCATATGCTGGTAGAAGAATCCAGTATCTAGAGGTTTTAAAGTAGCTGCTGAGAATAATTCCAATAATGTGCTTCCTGTTATCGTAAACACAGAAGATAAACAACAACCAAACTTTTTGCAGGAGTTTGCAGGATGAGAAGGTTTTTATGCTACCATGTACTTTCAAATTGGATTATAGTCCACAAAAATCTCACATTGAGGCGCATCTTAAATTTACTTAACATTAACAGTATATAGCTATTAAGATGCTACATGCTTGAGTTGCTGAATTTTATTGCATATGAGATGATGCCAACGACAAGTCAACATCCACTGTAGACAGTATAGTGGATTGTATCATGTCTTTCTGTTATTAATTAAAAACTAACTTTGTATATATGTATATTGTATATAATATAATAATTATTTTTCAGTGACTTGAGTTTTGTAGGACAATCAGCTATTTAAACAATGCAGCACTGTATGGATTAGATTTCAATTGACAGCAGGGATTACAGTAGGAACATCACAGGTTTGTGCCCCTGTGAAATGCACACATTTAGTCTTTTTTGGAGTTTAGAACGGGCCACCAAAAGCCCACAGTAACCTGGAGAAGACCTGGTTTGAGTCTTCATTCTGCTGCCTGATTGCCATGGATGGCTCACTTGACTTGATTTATCATCTCTATACATCACACATATTGACACAATTGGAAATGAGATGACAATAACAAACAAGTTTGGACGCTGGTGACCTGTCCTCATATCACTTGTTATTTTTATGTTCAGTGAAAGAAATATCTGCTGCCCTGACACTACTCAAACTTGGTATGCCTTAAACACACAGAATATTAAGTATTTAAACTTTACAAATGTCCAAACATTTCCATCCTGACATGCCAACACTCTGAGCCACAAGCCAAGGCCTCCCACGAAAAATAAGGTGCCTGTGGAACACAGGGTCTCGAGATGATATTTATGCTTAAATGTTATAGGAACATTTTTGTCTGCTGCACAAGATACATGCATGCAAAGTCACTCACCGCCGACGGCTTCCAAAATAAAGGTGTGCGTGACAATCTGGGCCTGGAGGGTGAGGTGAAGTGTGGCAGCAAGAGAAGGACGCGGCACAATAAAAGGGTCTTTCCTATAAGAAGGGAGACATGGAGCAAAAGAAGGAAAGGGCAGTAATGGAGACAGAGGTTTCACTGAAAGGGAAATTGGATTTTTGATAAGCAACGTCGTTTTGCTGTATAGAGCTCATCAGTGTACTTTGTTTTTCTTTTGACAGACAGAAAACCTACCTAGACGGCGCTGCAGCTATGATGAGGTGAGGGGCAAGCAGAGAGAGGGAATAATGGACAACCTCCACTAAGCTTCCCCCAAAACCGACATCTTTGTTCCTGAACAGCAGCTCCTCCGTGAGCCAGGCCACATCACGACATAGAAGAGACGCACTCACTCCCTGCGGAGGAGAAGGATGTTATTTTTCTCCAAAATCAGACGTGAGCATTAACCATCTGGTGACATTAGTTAGAAACTGGTGGGTATGACTCAGAAAATCACTGTCACACTCTAATAAACTAGCACGAAAAAAACAATTCTGTTTATGAGTATCATGGATCCTTAGAGGGGCAGGGGTGGATTTTAATACTGAAAGCACCAAGGGGAAAATGGCTCAGGAAACACACAAACACAAGGATGACGCATCTACCTTGCGGTGTCTGTACAGCAAAAGGCTGGACACCAGACTGGTGGACATCACAGCCATGCAGGAGGTTGCAGCTACAAACAGAGAACACACACAGTACAGGGATCATGCTGAACAATTTGAATACCAATAAAATAACAGCTTATAAAGATTTATGATTCTGCAGGGGTACATAATCATGGACCTACAGAAAATGAGGTGGAGGATAATGGCGATGCTGAGGTCTCTCTCTGGATCAGCCGGCTCTTTGAGTTCAGATGCATAATGAGAAGAAGGCAGGAGCCACGGCATCCTCCTCCGCCCAAACACACTGTCAGTTCTTGAGAGAAAAAGTGAGGTTGTCAGGATGAATTTACAGAAATGTTATGTATGTTAGTCAGTTGAGAAAGGTTGTCTCAACTGTCCTATACTTGTTAAAGTTATAATCCTTAAGATTTTCATGAAATCAAATCCCATTTTTGATATTATTCATGGTTGGCATTTTTTCAGCAATACTTTATTTGTCAATTGTATTTTATTATTATGCTGATTCTTTTTATTGTTCCTGTTAACTATTGAAACATTGCAATTTCTCCTTGGGGATTAATAAAGTCCATCTATCTATCCATCGTATTCACATTCACTGATTACCTCTCTACTGGCTCCAGCCCCCCCCCCCCCTCTATTTACTGTTTTCACTGTTAGTGGTGGAGTCTGCCAATCCTGCGCTGAATTCAAGTTGCCTTCACGTGCACGAGGGATTCACAGGAAACGTGCACGTAATTCAGCAAAATTTTATCTTTCACAGTGTTACACTGGTGAAACATGGGGTGGCTTTTATTGTGAAGAAGCCATATGAAAAGCAATTTATTTACCAATGTGGTTAGCGCTAATCACGGTCGTTCATCAAAAATGCGCCAACAAAGTAAATGGTAATTCTCAGCATTTTTTGAGTGAATCATATTAAAACATTGCTTAAATATTAATGGAACAAGAGGGTAACTGTGTCTGCTGTTGTGTGGAGAACTACTTACGGCATGTTTAACATGAAATCAAAAAAAGCAATTATTATTGGCTTTTTATTTAAATATCAAAACTTAAGTGTGTTTGGCTGCACTGTAAAAAGATTCACAAAGCATCTGAGTGTTTTCTGTTATAAACCACAGTAATCACAGTTGTTCAATCAACCAGCACTATGACCTTAAGGATCAAAGGGTTAAAGAAAATATCCACTTTACTCAAGTATTGTTTGCTCAAGCTGGAAAAATAATTTATTCAATTTCATTATGTTACACAGAATATTTCATATCAATTCTCTCTTATTGCGATATTTATGTCTAAGGACAAGACAAATTAGCTGTATTTCCAGAATTTCTGAGAATGAAAGGAACATACAAGGTGCATACAAGAATATAAAATAGCATCTATATCCCTCAAAAAATGGAGGTGTGTAATACATTTTATGAGCCGCTTATCTGAGGCTATGCTGGAGGAATATGAGTGTGTTATTTATGCGTCTTAGCTGTGCATGAGTCAGAGAGATATACAGTAGTGTATCAGAGAGAGTGTGTCATATTTCTGTTAATACACAATACAAAGTCCTACAGACAGTGACACTGTTCATCTCCAACAAGAATAAATAAACTGTGAGTGTGTGCGTCTCTGTGAATTAAGTGTTCGTATGTGTGGACTTTTTATTTTCATTACAGCAGCCCTCACACTCGCTGTTTTTCTTTATACATGGGAACAAACAAGAGGATTCAGATGCAGCTAAACAAACAGAATGAGGAAGCATGGCAGAGACACAGTGTTAAGTAGCGGAGCATGTTAATGGTGTAGACATGCAGAAAGAACTAAAACTGCTGACATGCTGATAACAATTCAATATAACTATCCCTCTTTACCTCTTTTCATCCATCACTTGCAATCTCTTTCACTCATGCAGTTTTTTTTTCTCTGCATGCGGCTCTCTCAGAAGAATTAAACAAATGAAGGGAGAAGCCACTTTACTCGTCAGAAGCCAAGCAGAGACTGAGCGAGGATGTTATTTTCTTTCTGTTATCTGTTTCACTGGCAGACTGTGTAATGTTGATGGTAATTGGACCGAGTCTAAGAGGATGAAAACTCTCCTCAGAGCTTGCGTCATATCTGTGCCAGATTCAAGGTTTAGAGGAAAGTTTATCTTCAAAGTTTAAGAGAAAGTAACTTTTCAATTTCACAGATGTTATAAAACACAATCCAAATCCCATTGTGGTTTGTTTACACAAAGTATAAACACTCACTCGTGCATACAGATATGTACACAGGTGGTTTGATTACCTGTTGTTGAGGATAACAGGCAGCAACAGGTCCTGCAGAGGGAGCCAGTCATCTACTCTGCACCTCCCCGACTGGCACATCTCCTATACGCACAAACACACAAATATATAGATGCACACGTTGCACAGCTGCAAAGTCTAAAGTATTCAAAATTCTTCATAAACCAAGTCAATAAAATGAGACAAAAAATTCAACTATTATTTCTGCAGCCCATTTTTCTATTATCGACATTTCATCATTTGCCAGTTTATTAGGTACACCTCCTGCAATAACTCTATTATAAATATTAGAACGAGCTGATGATTCAAATTTGTTAATTTTGGAGGCTACAGTTTGTGTTCCTCCTGAACTATACAGCATTATATTGAGAGGTGTTTCTGATCCGGTTCCTGGACAGACTAACTGTGCTCCACAACTCACACTGTGATGAGGTGTCACATGTTGCTTAATTTTAAAGGGTTTTGAGGCAAAAATGTTGAGAACCACTTCTCTAAATGATAAGCAGGTCTTTGGTGATATGTTCTTTCTGCTGTTCACCTTGAGAGAGAAGGGCTGAGCGAAGTGGATCCTTAAACTTCCTCCTGGTCTCCTCCAGAGAAGAGACCACAGCCACAGCAACACAGAGCATAGGCCCACCTGTGAGGATATGTAAAACACACACACACATTCATAGGAGAGCTACATACAGCGAGTTAGTGATTATATCATAATGAGGCCTTGCCTTTAGGATGGGCATTACAGCAGCAATACGACTAATGAGCATGATCTATGATGAGCACTGAGATAAATAGCCAGTCTGAGAGTGCGTGTATGAGTAGTAAAACTGTGTGTTCAGTACTGTGTGTGCACTGTGTGTGAATGACAGAACAAAATGATGAGGCGAGGACCTTATTATGGCAATTAACCAAAAGCAACACCCACTCTCCAGTCTCAAAGTGCAGATAACAGAGGGTAAGACTAATGGAGAATAATAGCAATCACCGTTACTTTGAAAAAATGAAAACGCATTAACCAACGCTGGCCAGTGAGAAATTAGAGAGCAAAGTTGTGACACAAGACTCTCATAGCTGTACTCTGGATCATTACTGGCAATCTTAGTTCCCTGTAAACCAGAAGTCTGAGACTGCGTCTAAGTTAATTAATGGATTATGTATCTCCCATTATTATTCTTTGTCTTACTTCTGGGGGGATAACCATGCATGAAGATTTGGAACTACAGTTGCCATAATGCTTTGGGGGATGTAAACAACTTTCATTTGTTAACATTTTAGCATAGTGGCACCATTAAAAGTATGCTGAATTATCTATTAGCAGTTCCTGTTTGCAATGTGCCCGTGGATGTAAAGACAACTGTGACTAGATTACTTTGATACTGAAGAAAAAATAAAAATGTGGTGATTTTCAGGCAAGTCCTGGAGTTATGTCTTACTTTCTGTTATTTCTAAGTGGATTTATGGACATTTATTAGAGACATTTCTTAGATGCTGAAATCCCCTGAAATTTCACCTCACACAGTATCTTTGCCTCACGTCTCTTCCTCTGCAAACCCCCTACGAAAGCTCACCTCACAGTTTGAAAACCTGTGCTCTAAACCAAACCTGTTCACTTGCTCCCGAGGACATTACAGATGACCCTTATTAAGTGGAGTTTGTGTGTGCTTGCAAGTGTGTGTTTACACGCATCCACCTGTAAGTCTGTCTTGGGCACACAGTCATAGGAGATGCCTACAGGGACGAGACAGACATCGGGGACAGATCCCTCTTTGATGAGCTGTCTGATGCAAGCCAGCCACTGGCCACCTTGGCCAGACTTCGCTGACACACCAACACTTATCGCCTGGCCCTCATGTAGCAGCTCACGTAGCAGCTGAGGAGGGAGGAAAGAGAAGGGATGGGAGCAATTAACATAAAATGACTGGCATGCATTTTTTAAATATAATTAAGCAATATAGCAAACCAGACCTCGGAGGGAATACAAATAGGAAAACAGAGTGGAAGGCGGCTGAGGGAGCAGAAGTCAAAATGCAGGAAGCAGGCGGGATAAAGAGCAGAGATAAAAAGGGACTGTGGGGGACACTTCATGACATTCAGTACTGTTTTCCTCTTACAGACAAGGAAAATTCAATTACTATTGAACAGCTTCTAAGAAGGCCTACACTCAATAAACAATAAAGGTCTATTAACATTGAAATACAACCAATAAACAAGCCTGCCTTCTCACACACAGCCAATATGCTTACTCACATAAATGGTCAATGAAAAAAACCAAACTACTCACTGCGTCACTCATAAACAACCTATTTATGCTCCACTGTGGCTATAGTCTTGTAGATTCATGTCAGACTGAGTTGTATTGAGCTGTATGGCACAATATTGATCCTAATAAAGCCAGTAACTCCTCCAAATGAAATACCTTTAGGCAAACTGATTCAAAGCAAAAAACAGCTCCCTTGCTAAATACAAAGACAGGAAGATATTAATGATGAACATGTGCTGATCACTAATAAAAATTAAGCAAGTACGGACAAAGCATTAGACAGAGTATGAAAGAAGGTACTAGAGGAAAGTGTGATGGATGCAAGAGAGGAGTGAGGATACAGACCACATAAATCTCCTAAATAAGGGGAAAAACACAAATTACCTTCCTATAAAAATAAAAACAACCTTCTCAGACCTGCCACACTCGCACAATAAAACTAACCACCATTCTTCTCGTTTCTCCGCCCTCTCCTCATTGCTTTGTCACTCCAGCCAACACCACATCTGCAATGTTTGTAGCAAAACTCGAGCCCCTTGGTAATTTCGAGAATGAATAGAGAGTGGGATGAGGTTGGGGAATGAGGGAGAGGTGGAAAGACAGGTTGTATTCTGATTGAGGAGCTGACTGTGATAACACTCCACCATGGAGTTCAATGAAAAGCGTGTGTGTGTGTGTGTGTATGTGCGAGTATAAATTGAACCGAATGCACATACACTTAACAGCCAAATTACTAGCCAAAAAAGACAGGTATATTTTGCTTACCCTGCAATTTCAAATAATTACCTGCTGTCTATGAAGGCTTTTTTCAGCAAAAATGCATTAGCGACATGTTTTGTGATGATGATTTGTGGCCTTGTTCATCGTTTCCGTCTACTAGTAAACAGGCAGAGTAAACAGAACTGCTCCAATTGTCAGGCTGGAATGGTTTGTACCAATATGTTTTTATGGTTGGTACATTTTAATTGGAGGTGGAGAATACAAAGTTTTTGGGTGGTTGTTGGTGCGAAGAAGTGGGCATCACTAACCACAAGCTCTAATCAAGGATAATGGTTAAATTAGCTTAATATAGCTTGTCGGTTTACCACATTGGTCCAGAGTGAAAAATCTCAGCAACTATTGGATGAGTTGTCGTGTTAAATCTTATTTCAAAACTCATAGAACTACAATCACCACGGATATTGCCACATTCTACCTCACCTTAACCCCAAACCATCAAAACACGTCAGACTTACGGAGGTCATGACAGATGAGTACAGACTGTCCATCTCAGCATCCTGCTCAGTCTGTGCAGAAGGTGGCAAGAGGACCACACCAACTTTCTGAAGGATTGATCTGTAGGATAAATAAAGGATATGGTATCTCAGACATAACTATCTCAATTCAAGATGCTTGGAGTGATTATGCATCTTTGCACTATTTAAATTTAAATTGAATTGCTTAAATGTGATGCTGTGTATAAAGGTGATAAATTCAGCATTTTATTTCTGGCAAATAGGGCGTCTGCATTATTTGTGAGGGAGGATACTTTATGTTCTGTATACAAGAATATATACTGTATACTTGTTATCTCGCAACGTGCCTGGCAGCTTCTATTGTATGTGGGTGGGTGTGTGTGTGTGTGTGTGTGTGTGTGTGTGTGCGCATGGCGATACCTTAGGAAGGAGCTGTTAATCTGGAAGGGACACACAGTGTATGGGACTCGCAGGTTGCGACAGAAGAGCACCAGCGGGATGAGAGCACAGTCAATGATGCTCTGACGTACATGCACATAAACCAGCAGAGATCCCTGAATTAGAGAACAAAACAGCTTTAGATAAAGAAGATTCTTCACATTGTTCTTCATTATGGTAGACAACGGTGGACTGTGCAGAGGTGGCACACGGATTAGGAGAGCGTTTCTGTGGCCTTTTATTGGATCAATATTATAATCATGCCCCACAAGTTTCAGATTGTATCAGAGTAATGGAATGTCGAGAGAAAACATTTATAATTTAAATCCTGTAGGGATATAAAACTGGACAAATTTCTCATTTTTCACTCAAATAGTTAAGATGTAGGCAGAGATTAAGCATATACGTGGGGAGTATGTTTAAGTGACTGCATGTACTGTAGAGGGTGACACAATTTGTGTTTGTTTTTTCAAGGTCAACAATAGCTCTATAATTTATGCAACCCTTTATCTTTTGAGCAACATCTGTTTTTCTTTCACTGCAGACATGGAAATGAAGAGCTACTATCGCAAACTCAATAATATATCAAGTGAAGTCGAAGCAGAGATAAAACATTTTAGTTTTTGTACTTTTGTCCATATGATCGGGTCACTACAGTTAAGTAAGTTTATAAGGTTCGGAATGAAAGTGCTGCAATATTAAAACATGCAACTAGTCAAGAGTATTGCTTGGTTCCCTAAAAGCCATGATTATGGCCATCCTGAACCTCTGCAACAACAGCCTAACTCAGGCCTATTCTCAGACTTGTTTACTTGTATTTATTTAGTCAACCATGTAATTAGAGTTGTGGAGTCTTTGGTAAAAAACTGAAAATAATTAAGTATAACAGGGCAAGTAAGAGAAACTTGAAAGTTTTTGGTATTTCTTTACAGACTTTCAAAAGTAATCATGCCTTTCAACATCATTACTTGCCTTGCTGAAAAATATTGTTACATTTTTGTTTACCTACAGGGTAACAGGGCTGTAGCAGTTTATCACCTCATTAGATGGCTGTGCACAGCCTCGTTTCACATCTTGAGTGTGGATGTGTGTGCAGCCAAAACATCATAGTATCTGTGTTCAAATACAACGTGTGCTTTCCATGTTTTGCGGAAAGAGTTGACACCCTTCAGAGTAGCAGATATGGGCACATTTCATCATCTGTGAATTTAAAAAAAAGTTAGGACACTTCATCTGCATGTGTGTGTGTGTGTGTGTGTGTGTGTGTGTGTGTGTGTGTGTGTGTGTGCGTTTATGGATACTTGCACCTCTTGTGAGGCTCTGTGCAAATCCGACAGATGGTTGAGGTTAACTTCAATACTGCCAAATACGGAAGCAAACATCTTCAGCATCACCCAGCCCACGAATCTGGTCAGGAGAGGATGGTGGGTGGAGAGATGTATAGAAAGAAAAAAAGAGGAGAAAAGAAATTACCGACTGGAGATGATGAGGAGAGGGGGATAATGCACACAAGGGAATAATGGACAGATAGTGGGGAAGCTAAGAAGCAATAACTGCCAATAATGTGATGAAGAGCAAAAGGGAGCTTCAGCAAAGAAAGTGATGAAGATTAGTTTGACAACATGTAAATTAAATAGATGGGAGTGAGACAAAGTGGGGAGAAGCGGGATAAGGATAAGAAAGAAACTGATGACATCGGGAAAAGTAAACTGGAAGCGACAAAGATGGGTGTGTGAGGGTGACGGCTATAGATAGAGATGAAGGCGGAGGCTGTAAATGAGAGAGTGAGGGAAAGAGAGGAGAAGAAAGACAGTGCAAAGCAGATTCTGAAGATATTCCTAACAGAAAGTGAAAAAAGTTTATTTTAAAGAAGTTTCTACTCCATTTCCGTTTGCAGAAATATAATACTGTCTGTGGCAACAGGAACAGGCTCTTAAGATCTGACTCTGAGTCATAACATCCAATTTTGATTTAAAATACAACACACATCTTTTTGCCAGGAGCGATCGAAGAGTGTTGCTTGTCCTCCATTGCCCATAGACAAGTTTATGTCTCAACAACTGTCAATCATCTTGAAGAGCATGACTGACTGACTGATGGATCTGCATGTGCAAGTAGGTAGGTACATGCACAACATTGGCATGCTACACTTCTAGTAGCACAGTATATGAACCATTTGCGTGTTTGTCTCTTCCAGGTGGCACCAGGTTTAGAAAGTGGGGCCTAGTGTTGATTTTCCCATACTGTTCTGGCACAGAGAAGTGAAAAGGAAGGGAGTTATTTTGGTAATCAAATCGTCTGAGATCTAAATGTCCCGTTCCTTTTCTGCCCAGACAATGTCACGTGACTGGAAGTTAGAGCACATCCAAGGCTTAGGTAGGCATGAACTTTCATCAGAAAATATCTCATTCTTTGATATATATATAAAAGACACAAGCCTGTATACATGAAAAGCATTTTGGTTAAGAAAGACAATCTCATCATTGAGCCTCAAATTCTGTTGCACGCAATGAGCATAACACATGCATCAAGATAAATCAGGTTATTTTCATATTCTTGGTCCATTTCGGATGAATTTGGAAACTGTGGTGTGCTGTTTTGTTCCCCATTGCACTAGGAATGGTTTCTGAATCTGCTACAGGTAGGATTCCTGCTTTCACTGGCTTCTTCTCTACGGTAAGGGCAGCTGACAGGCTTGGGTATGGCAGTACTTTAAGGATAAAGCTGTCAGTAGTCTATTCTGTTGTTATTGTCAAAAAATCCCATGAAAAGACCATAGCCCAAAGTCTGTCTCTCAGAACTTTCCGAATTCTCCAGCAAGTCTGTTGCTTTCAGCCCAAAGCCCATTTGTGAAGTCAAGATTATAAAACTTAATTTTATTTAAAAAAAGATGAAATCTAAACAACATAGTTTCTAACACTGATTACTGAAACATTGCATTTGTTGGGCACAGTTTACAGCTGCAGATTTGATGCTCTGATGAGTAATAATGGCATCAGGACAATGTGCTATTGACTCAAACTATTGAGGTCTATGGCACAGAGGAATAAACTATATTAGGCGTTGGATCCAGAGCTGTCGAAGTACTAAATGTGTGGGAAAAACACGATTTCTTATAAATGAAGTTAAAATTATTTAAACTGCTGGCCACGACAAAACATTTGGTATCATATTATCCAAAATATCTTGTGTTTACATTTTGAGGAATAGTGATTTAATAATCATTAAAAGAAAGCTTTCAACTAGTGGCTCATCACAACTCTATTGTGCTTCAATCGCATTGATTATGTCGAATTTATCCTATTTATTTATTGTTACTTTTAAGTAAAAGGGCCCCATAGTGAAGCTTTATATCACTACACAAAAGTGTTTTATTAGTAAATGAATAATTAACGATCTCTGAACCCCCCTCCACACACACACACACACACACACACCGTAAAAGGCCAGGGGAGATGCAGGTGTTAATGAGGAGGGGGAGTGAGAGGCGGTTGATCTGCCCTCGGCTGTCTCCCCCTGCAGCCGCTTTATGTTCTGCTGTGAGCGCCTCCTTCACCCTGAAACACACGGTCACAGGACAGCAGGGTTAGCACAACACAAAGCCCCTTTTGTCCTACACACAGACAAACACCCGCCTTCCAGTAAGACAACAACAACTTCCCTGAGTAAAGAGGTTACATAAAGGTTAAACTCAATTACACCGAAGGATAGAAAACAAATACAAACTGAAGACTTTGTGACAGAGATAGGGAAAGTGTGACGACAATCCCAAGTTATCACATTTCTCCTCATTCACTCTGCACAGACCCCATGATAGCCTTCATTTTCTGTATCTTTGTTTGTGTCTCTTATCTCCTCTCCTCCTTTCTGTTTCCCACTCTCCAGAACTGCAGGTTCCCGTTTCATTTTCTGTATCTCTGCCTATCATTTATTTACTCTCCCTCTGGCATTTCTCCTCCTCTCCTCCTCCTTCTCTTTCTCCTCAGGTACCTGTTGCTCTGACAGACTCTCTCCAGTCTGTTGCTAACAGGACTCGCGTAAACCTTGCACCCACTCACAAACAGCACGCAGCACACCCTACGCACCAGCCAGCCTCGATACCTATGACAGAAAACACACGATGAAGAGGCAGAAGATGTGCATGTGTGAGTGTGTTGGGACTGAAAAATGTATGTGTTTGCCTGAATACTGTAGCTATTATCAATACCTGGTGCGTGTCTCGTTGACACCCAGCAGGTTGTGGAAGCCAAGGGAAGAGTTGTGTCTAAGCTTCTTGCTCTAAGTCATGACAGGAAAACAGACAGACAGACGATGTTGTCAACATCAACCAAGAGCTCTCTGGACATAATTCAATTCATTGTATAAAAGAGACATGCAGCTGAAAAATGCCATCTGAGTGGAGACATCTAGGAAAGCATCTGTAAATTCACTAAACAAGAGTGTGTCATGTAAGGTTCTTTTCAGTCAGTGAAATAGTTTGTTTCATTGTAATCTGGAAGCAAATCTACAGTAGGAGATTATAGAAATCACTTTTGTTGGGCGGTATCAACACACAGTCTTCCTTTCTCATTTCATTAGTCTAATTTTAAACATTCTCTCCGGCCTCTGCGCTGCACGCTCACCACACTGTCTGGGGTGCACTGGTGGCAGCACTGGCCAACAATTGGTCTGAACTTGCCCAGACAGGGAGGCACCATCTTCAGCTTTTTCTTGATCTTCAATTCCCATGACAACTTCAAGAGAAGGAAACACAGTAACACAAACAATACACAGGGAACACAAAGAAATCCACTTATTGAAATTACACTGTCAGTTTATTAGGTGCACCTAGCTAAAAGTAATGCAGTATAATATTTTTGACTGGATTCGTCAGAGATGCCTAATAGGTGACGAACCAACCAATAACCAGTTTAAAGTCTGTTTTCCACAGTAAAGTAATTGTGTACACAGCAAATCTTGTTTCTGTAATTGGGGTAGAGAATCAGAGAAACCCAATTTTCCCAGCAAGACATCTCCTGAAGAATGCCGATTCCTTGGCAAACGTATATACATAACTGGGTTTCTAAGCATTTTACACATAAACATGTGCCTGACAAAGACTGGGATAGACAAAGAACTGCTGTGACAGCAGAGTGGTAGGATCAAAGGAGAGATCATTACACATAGCAAAATAATAATTCCATCCACTAAAACTACTGCATGGTAGCTTCCAAAAGTTTAATTAAGTCTTCTTTTTGTTAAATTAAAACACATTTGTGTCATAAAGAAAAGCCACAGAGCCTCTTCTCTCACTGCACCATTAGCCCTCCAACACATACATAAATAAACCCTGCTTACGAAATAAGGTCAGGAAGAGGAGAGAAATCTGAGTACGGTCAGCGATTTCATTTCACCAGCTCTTTAGACATATAACAGCACCGGTAGATTAAAAGAGAGAAAATAGCCAGTTTAAAAACACGTACATTTTTTTGTTCTTAAGGTCATTTTAAGTTTGTTATGATTTCCGCGTTGCTGTGATTGGATTAACTCTGAATCCACGGGAGCATGCAATAACTTGCAGTGCAGTAAATATTAATATAGGTCCCATATGAGAGCCAGTATCAGGCAATCAGTGCACATCAGGCATTCAGAGCTCATGCACTGAAGCACAGGCCAGACTGTGTACTGTGTACTAATCTACCAGACTTAAGGTCTCCTGCAGCAAGTTGACTGCTGGTCAGTCGTACAATTATTTGTGTTATGAAGAAAAACAGCAACGATAGTGTGCGTATCAATGAGCCGTTACTGTTTCTGAAAAAAAAAGCGTGATTCAGACTGATAAGCCCTTTTAGACAAAATGAGCTAATGAATCCCCAAAAATCAATGACACTTTCTCCTGGTTGAATGGTGATGATGGATCCCAGAAAACAGAGCAGCTGACAGAATCAGTGCCATGCTAAGGAAAGGTTGATTTAAAGACCAAACATTACTGTAATGACAGTAATCAATAACTTAAATGACCATACAAGTTCAGAGGAAAGGTTTGAAGAAAAAAAAAAAAAAAGGATGTCTTAAAAAAGGGCCGTAACACCAATAAATCCTATGTGTTTACAACATCCTGACAACCACTTGCCAATTTGTGCAAATGGTGCTGTAATCTTTAAATAGGGGTTTCTTACCATCCAGGGACCCACTGGTTTCAGTTCATTTTTAGTACGCTATCAAAATCAACTCACAGGGCCTTGAAACTCACTCAACACAGCTAGTGCATCATAATGAAACACACCTCCACATTGGTTTTGGTTCAAGTTACTTAAATTTAGAGTTTTAATAGAGTTTAAATCGTGCAGTGATCAGTGAATCCTTCATAAGATGTAGTGTTTGGAAAGGACAGGGAATACAAATAAGAAGCAGGACATGAAGGTCGTAAAGACATAAATTTGACAGTGAAGGTTTCACAATAAAACACATCAAACATGCCATGATGAGGAGCGCTGACAAGTCCCTGCATCACATATATTGGAAGGGATCTAGGAAGGATCACTTAATGGCAAAATGTTCATATGGGCTCCCGACTATTGTCTTAACACAGACAAAAAAAAGTTGTGAACCTATACTTTAAGTAAGGTATAAAGACTGAAAGCAGGAGGAAATTGTATACCATTTGTTTGTTCCCCCACAAAAACAGCAATTTGTGGTTTTAGGAGGAGAAATGCGCTGCTAATATTTCTAGAACAACAGGTCATTAACCATCCGACTGGCATTCACGTTGACAGCAAGACTCTGGGAAGTCATCATGTTTGTCAAGAAATAGTTAAAGCATTTAACTCCCTGTACCCTTACACTTCGGTTTGTGTACAGATTAAAGAGACAAGATACAACATATTCATCTCTGAAGTTTAGAGGTGCTGGATACAGCCAGGTTAGCCATTTCTTTATTTCAAGCTATGCTATTTAACAGCAAATAAGCATTTTTCCCAAAATGTCAAATTATTCCTTGAAAAAACTCTCTAAATTTTCTGACGGATCAGTATGACTCACTGCTGCATCACATCCTGTGATTTGGTAAACATCAAACAGAATCAAGCACATGCGCGTTCTCTGTTGATTGTGAATAACAACGAGTTTGAGATTAGTGCACATGGAGTAAGTGGGAGAGGACAGTGGGAGAGTCATGTAGGCACTGTTCTTACAGCAGGTCTATTCTGCTGAATTGGTGGGAGGACCATGTCTTTGTTTATCCCGTCTTTCTTCTCCTGCACCATGTTGAGCCCCCTGCAGACATCTACCCAGAGACCTACCAAAGAAAAGATTGGGGAGAAAGAGCATATTATACAGTGTCATGTTAAAACGGTGCATTCTCACACTGTGCTGGGTAATATAAGGACTGTCCGCGAGCACATGTGAATGTGAGTGGGCAGTCATTTGTAGGAGTGTTCGATACAAGGACAATTCTGTACATTTTCAGAGCGAATTTTCTTGCTTTGAGAGAAGGGCTTAATCTCACCAATTTAGGAAAATAAACCCCCCCCCCCCCCCCCCCCCACACACACACAATCTCAGTGTGACACAAAATTCATTTTGTCCTCTGGTCCTTGGCAGGGGGGTGTTGGCAGCACTCACCAATCTATCACCCTGTGCCCATAGCTACAATTTCACCCATCTACCCAGCACCTCTTCCCCTCCACCACCACAAATTCTTAACTTCATTCTTTTCAGTTAAGGGAAAGTAGCTTCTTGCTGCTAGTTTCCTTGTGTTGGTTTCCAATTGTTTCCTCTTATTGTAGTTGTGGCAAACCTTAGTTTAAAAGTTTTGTGCCAGGTAGGAATAAAACAAGGACAGAACTGCTATTAAGAGGTTAGAGATTGAGAGAAACTCGAGGCTGTCTTTGCTAAGCATCGTACAGGTGGAGCGGGGCAGGCACTCACTAGAGGGTTGTAAATCATTAAAAGCAGAGTACATCGCCATCAGCTGAAAAACAGCTCTTATGTAACTGATGCTGATCCCTTGCCCACTCTGGAACCCAGTAATGAGAGTTGGCAACATAGGTCACAATGTAATACAATTTAGCTTAAATAGGTTAACTAATTGATAACGTTGGCTGTGCCTGAGCACAAATGAGTAATCATCTGAGATTAAGGTAGATTTAATAAAGAACAAAAGCCGGTGCACACTCTCCAAAGAAAGAGCTAGTCCAGTATAAAAGCCACCATCCCGAGAGAGCGTCCCTTTAGTTTTACATAAGGACTTGTTTCTTCTACAAAAGGATGAAGACTTGGCTTGCTGTCATCTTGGGGCACAAACTCCCCTCTAATAAATCTTTCTGTGGTTAGACCCATCACATTCAGGAGTCTCATTAGGTCCAACGAGAACCTTTTCCTTTGCATCTCTGTTTCCCACTCTGCCCCATTAACTTTGCTAATTAAAACATAAGCCTTACCCATGGGGAGACGCTCCATTTCAACTCGCTCAAGTTCCCACATTCATTAACAACTCCGGTGAGAACAAAGGCACTGCTAAGAGGTTCCCAGGGCTCTGTGATGCTTCACAGGTGCAGAGGCTGACGGAGGACACAGGGCAGTCAAAACGGCGAGTAAAGGGTTTAAAACCGTGAATTACACAGCCAGAGAGTCAGCAAAGACTCTAATGGGGTTATATAAGCCACTCCAGAGGGAATACAAGACCACATGGGTACGGCTGGAGACAGCAGTGCGCAAAGGCAAGACCTGTGCAACACTACAGAAAAAGCTTTTCACTTACATGTCAACATAAAATATATTAATTCACACAGACACGTAGAAACATGACAGGTATTCAAATCTGAGCCACAGGTTCCCCCTCACAGTCTTGTGTGCTTGTGCTTGCTTAGTTCATCCTCTCCTCAGAAGTTAATTGATCAATTATAGTCTTTAATTAATATGCTGCAGTCTGCTAATGTGATAGCCCAGACCTAAGTGGGCCCATGATGAGAAAGGATTAAAATCAGATGCCGTTAAAAGCTGCCAGGTCAGATTCAATTCAATTGAGCAGCAGTCAAAGAGATGTTGGTTTGTGCGTTCTCTGTAATGATCTGTGTGATAAAGCTAATAGAGATTTATCTATTATTTAGTGGGGGGCTGTAAATACACTTTGAAAAAGAGACGGACATGGAGAATTAAGAATCTCAAATCAGATCAGATGTCTTCGTCAATATATATTTTTTGGCCTCTCAGCATATACTCACACACATGCAGCATTAAGGGTATATTAAGAATCAGAATCAGCTTTATTGGCCAGGTATGTGTACATACCAGGAATTTGACTCTTATTTATCTAACTCTCAATATACACTACCGTTCAAAAGTTTGGGGTCACATTGAAATGTCCTTATTTTTGAAGGAAAAGCACTGTACTTTTCAATGAAGATGACTTTAAACTAGTCTTAACTTTAAAGAAA